>JADLZK010012746.1:0-206698 GCA_015847255.1 Hyparrhenia diplandra
AAAGGATAAAGAAAATGGATAAAGAATAAATGAATAACCTAATGGAGTAATTCTAATGTATCTAGTCATGGCCTTACAAATGAATAGTTAGGATCATATGCAAACCGATTTAATCGCGTGGTTAGGTCTAGGATACCGGGAGACCCCATCTCGGAAGTCTTCTTCCTACCGAGGCATTCACGTAACTCCCTACAAAGCACATACGCAACATGGGGGATTTCAAAGGGACGGGTCCAAGGCTTGTCACGTACCAAGCCGCCTACCCCTCAACCGTGGCATGCACTCATATTCGCGAGGTGTCAGTAATACCCCGGCACCATGCCCGCGTATATCGAGCACTACTCTTGTCCCCCGTGATCCCCACTCACCTGAATGGACGGACTAGAACAAGAGCAAAACCCGAAGCGAACAACGACTGATATCCCACCTCTAATCAAGTTAGGCATATGATGATCGATGATGAACCGAGATGAACATGTCAAGATTATGATATGTAAACTATATGCCAGTTCATATACCAACACAAGAACATGAACAAAGACTATACTCCTAGTTCATAAGTTAGGCCAAGAACATAGATATAAGACTTGTAAATGAAGAAATGCTCCATAGAGAAGATATATTACCAAAGCACTTTCTTCTAGGAGACAAGCTCCCATAGCTCTTCTACTCCAAGTGCTAACCAAGAACTAAGAAGAAAGAAGAAAGAAGAAGCACAAGAAGAGAGAGAGGTAGAGGTGGTAGAGAGAGTGAAGATTGTCGGGTTTGTCGGACTCCAAGTGGTGTGTGTTGAGAGAGGAGGAGAGGGGGACTACTTATACACTTGGAGGAGGGGCTAAGTGCTAGTACACCACTTAAAAGCGGGCACAGTAAACCTTCCTAATGCGAGCAAACGACCATCCCAAGGTAACACCCATTTAGTAGTGCATGACATACTCCCGAGGTTGGGCGAAACACTTCGGGGAGATCGCGGTACTTACCGAGGTGGTAAGCTGGCAAGACCCCTCAGGCTAGAAACTAGCCCGGTCTCGGTCGGTGGGGTGTCTTCGCCTTGAAAAGTTGTGGGCGGGCTTGGCTCGCCCAATTTTACGTTTTGGGTCGATTTTGCTCCTGGGCTTGTGTTTTGCAATAATGCGCTTTCCCGGATGGCGTACTTTGAGTCGATTTTCCACTTGCTTTTATTGTAAATCTGCAAAAATAAAAATACTGTATTAATTACAAGTGGAATTTTATTAGTGATAAATGTATATGAGTACAAAAGGTATAGTTTTACTCCCTTTATGGTGAAGTAAGTTGCCGGGGAGAAAAATATGCCGTTGGTGAATCCAACAATGATCCGTAAATGATATTATTTGGTTATGGACAATCATATTATATGTGGTAGTATGATATTACGATAATAATTTCCAATAGAAGTATGGATACTTTTTGCAAGTGTTTGCTTGTTGAAGTGAATTCAAATTGATCCAATTAACTCGCTTATTTCCAATGAGTTAGAGGTATAGTTGAGCCAAATGGGTGGTTTGGCATTTACGTATGCGTGGAACATACAATCACATTTTTGTTAAATAAAAAATATGAGATTTTCACACTTTGTCACTTTTCAAAAAGAAAAATGACATTTTATTTTATTAGAGTCCATTATGTTATAATTGCCATGGATTTTGATCCATGATAAATGAATGAGTAAACAACATTTATAGTTTGGGCAATATTAAATCCTCATTTTAAATCTCGGGAGAGATTTTTAAAAAAATAGATGGATCTCCTCTTTGAATATGCACATTTATGAAAAATCTAAGTGCCGATTGCATCTGAGAATGCAAATAAATACAAGTGTGGTAATATCCGAATAGATACTGAAAAAAATTTCCCCGAGCTCCGCTCAACGGGCGACGGCAAAGCGCCCGCCCCCCTCCGAGAACCCCTCCCGTGCTCCTCAGGCGGCCTCTTCCCACGCCGCTACGCGGCGTGCCGCGCCGTCGCCTCAAAAAGGGCCGCCAGCATCCCTCTACTCTCCCACCCCCAGCCTCCCTCCCCTCCACCTCTCCCCGCGGGCGTAACTCCCGCTCCTCGTGCTCTGGGCTCGGCGCGGGTGGCCGGATCCGCGCCATGGGGACCCCGGATCTACGCTGGCCCACGGCCGCCCCACTCCCTCCCCGGGCGACCTTCGAGGGACCACCTCGGGCGGCATATCTCCCTTGTCCGTCGGCGCCTCTGCCGTGGCTGGCCAACCGCCGCCCGGCGTGCGGCTGCCGGGCGCTCGGGGCCCCGGATCTACTCGTCCCTCAAGCCGCCTCCGCCCAGCCTCCCTCCCCTGCCGCGGACGCCTCCCTCGCTCGATCCGCCGTGGGCGGCGCTCGTGGCTGCTCTGAGTCTCGTGTCGCCCCAGAGGCTCCTCGCCGGTGGGCCCATGGCGTTCCCTGGCTGCTTTAGGGGCTGCGCCGCGGGCTAGACGCGTCGCGGGCGTGCGCCCCCTCGCATGAGCTTCGGTGCCTTCCCTTCGCCTCGGGAGTTGCGACGGCCGCCGCTTTGAGCGTTTGCTCGTGGTGGCGGGCGGGCGGCGCGGTAACATCTTGGGTGGCGTGGGCTGATGTCTACGCCGCCTCGCTGCCGTGGTGGTGTGGACGGCTGCTCGGGCGTTCGCCATCGACACCGTCGGGTGGTGCGGATGGCGGCGCTCGCTCCCCATTGCGTGACTTCGATGTATGGAGCTCCCGGCGAAAGCTTAGCCCAACGACGCCGGGCGGATGACGGCGACGCCGTTTGGCACCGCACTCTTCTTGAAGGCGCCATCTTCGAAGTCTCC
The DNA here is from genome assembly GCA_015847255.1 of Hyparrhenia diplandra. NCBI lineage: Eukaryota > Viridiplantae > Streptophyta > Magnoliopsida > Poales > Poaceae > Hyparrhenia > Hyparrhenia diplandra. The sequence goes on from JADLZK010012746.1 coordinate 2,810, forward strand.
CCGATCCTGCCACCGCCGCCGATTTCGGCGGCGGCCTCGCCTTTAGCTCTCGCTAAGCGCCAGCAACGATGGCGTCCTCGGCGCCACCCCCTTCATGAAGGCGTTGTTGAAGAATCTCTCGTGGGCCTACCCTGCGTGCCTTGCCATTCGCCGCCCCGCGCCTACCGGGTGCACCGAGGGTTCACTGGGGATCCGCTGTTGGTCTCGACCGCCACGCCCGAAGTTCGCCGTGGTGCGCTCGATTGCGCCTCATCCTACTCTTCACTTGGTATGTCCAGCTTGTGGTCGCCGTGAGCCGTAGTTGTAGTTGTTGTTTCCTTGCGCTGAGGCTTGCCGCTGGTGTTGAGACCGGTGTTGGTGCTCCTCGGCCGTGGTCCTCCACAAAGTGACTCGGAGGAGCACCCCGGAGGGTGACTTAGAGATGCTCCTCGTCCGAGGTCCCCGAGGACTTTGTCCCCTAGTGACTCGGAGGAGATCTCGTCTTCTTGATTTCCTCGCCCGTGGTCCCCGATGGCCCTCGCGACTCGGAGGAATCGGTTCCGCTCTTTCGACGGTTGCTTGCCGCCGCAGTGGTTTCCTGTGGATGCTTTGCCACCGAGGTCGCCGCTAGTCGGCAGATGCTTTGTCGCCGAGGCTGCCCCGGATGAATGCTTCGCCGTCAGCGAAGGCTTGGTGGGGGACGGATGCTTTGCCGCCACGAGTTCGCCCGGATGCTTTGCCGCTGTTATCGTCACGGCTCCGATCATGGTTGGCTACCTAGGTGTTGGGTTAATTTGTATTAAGGTCAGCTTTTTGGGGTTGTTAGGTGGAGGGTCCCCCACCCTCATGTTTCTTGCTTTTTGTTTGTTCAGGTTGCCCGGTAAGTGTTTGCTTACATTAAGCCTCTTTGCCTTTGTTTGAACTTTGTGCAATGAAAAACGCCCAACGGGCAGTGGTCTCGAAAATATCCAGAATAGATTGAGCAATTCGTTATTGTTGTTGCAGGCCGACGCCAGGAAACCTACGCTGGAATCGTCTCTTCTTCTTCCCTTTCAAGAGAACGCAGAAAGAGGTATAAGTAGATGGGCAATTGCAACTGCTTTCCGTTTTCTTCTCAAACAATTGACGAGAAGGGGCTCTCTGTTCATAGCGAATTCAGGGACGCCGACAAAAATTCTTCCTCACTAGTCGTCCAAAACGAACACCGAACAGGCCAAACACACGGAAAGCAAAGTGTGTGATAACGTGTTAGAAGTGAGCGCCAAATGAACAAGTGATTGGAAGAACTATTTCTTTCATTGATCTCTAAAACATATTTATACAAGTGAAGGGGTGTCCGCGAAAAGACATGATTGTTCCTTTGAAGTAAAAGTAACTATATAATCCTATTATAATCTTGTACTTCATGGATAGAGATTGCTTTGTGTATAGGGGTCTCTTTATGATGTTGTTGATGAGATCGCCGAAGGGGCCTACGTTAGAGACACGTTTCATAACATGATTTGCTTGAGATCTCCGTAGCAAAGAGCAGAACAGGGTAGCCAGATCGAAGCAGCAGATCATTACAAATCTCCATACTAAAGAACAGATTGTAACATATCCCCAACAATACTAATGTAAGATAAAATGATATGACTTCTAAGTACGATTTGATTGTCTACTTGTTATAAAATCAAAGTACACAGACACAAAAGAAAATAAATTAATTATAAAAAAGATTCTTTCAATGGCCAATTATGCAATAGATACTAACAAAGTTGCTTGGTGAGCAGGGGGTGATCTTTTGGGAAACAGACTAACAGAGTCATGTCTCCTTGTCTTATTTTCAGCTTATTTCAGATTATTCTTTTTTTTCACATAATGTTGACTCAATCAAAACCATATATACTACTGGAGTTGGAGTTATCATGAGTCTCATTATTACTAACCGCTGCAGCAGGGAAGTCATGAACCCTTTGAGCCGGAAGGTCATCAGCAGGTAGAGGATCCACTTCCATGGTGCCCTCCATCATCCACACCACGCTCCTCATCGTTGGCCTCATCGATGGATCCCCCTGCACGCACCAGATCGCAATGCGCGCAAACCTCTCCACCCTCTCCAGGTCCAGCAGCGCCTCCTTGTCGCCCTGCACAGCACGCCCAATATGGCCTTCCCTAACCAGGTCCGACACCCATGCTCTTAGTGTCACAGGGATGCCTATGTCCTCTGAGTCATCGTCGTCGCTGCATCGCGGCCTATCATCCTGGCCGTCGTCTGCCGGTGCCGGTGGTGGGTACTTCCTGCAGCAGATCATCTCGAGAAAGAACAACGCCGAAGCTGAACACGTCCACCTTGCTGTCCACCTTCCTCTCACTGCTGAACCACTCAGGCGCAATGTACCCGAAGCGTGCCTCGGACATGGGTGATGGTCTTCTTCAGCTTGTTGCCATCCAGGAGCCTGGCGATCCCAAAGTCTGTTATCTTGGGGATTCGCCTGTCGTCCAGCAGGATGTTGTCGGGCTTGATGTCGCAGTGGACGATCTGGGGGCTGCAGCCGTAGTGCAGGTACTCCAACCTTCGGCGATGGCCATGGCGGCCTCGGCGCGCCAGCTCCAGGACGGTCTCTCATCAGGCTTGAAGAGGACGTCGCCGAGGGAGCCTCCTGGCATGAACTCGAAGACGAGCATCCGTGCACCCTTCTGCAGTAGCCGACCATCCGGACCAGGTTTTTGGTGGATACCTCCCATCGGACTGGACCTCATTCGAACCCCAATTCCATACCTTACCCAGCTTTCAGCTCCCTTCCCTACGCGCAACATCAGCGTGGTTGTACAGACTTCAGGATGCCATGGTAGACCTTTGACGTAGCCCCCGCCAGCAGCTTGCTGGAACCTGCCGGTACCGCTTGCTTCCCGCGGGGTGTTCACCATGGCGCCGCAATGCCTCCCGGTTTCTATTGCCTCTTGTGAGTGATGTTGCAAATGCACTGCTAGGTTGTGCAGCGTGCCAGCAATAAGCATGGCCAATACAGCAATGGCTACACAGCCCTTAAGGCCTGAACTGCGTGTCCAAGAAGGCATAGCCACTCTTCTGACACTCAAGAAGTCGAGCCGATTGCCAGCACCATATACACAGTATGAGTTTAGTCCACATTACGCCGTGTCCAATCAACTGTAGTCATTTGGCAACCATCACTTGGTACCGGGTTCAATACAGACCATGGGGAAGGCTACCGTTTGCCGTCGCCGGCGGGTGGTGTTGGGGAGGATGATGACACGAAGAATTCCATCTGATCGAAGCTGTGGCATGCTGGTAGAAGAACATATTATCCGTCAGTTGATGAGGGGTTGTCAGGGTTATTGCGGGTTGGTGGTGACATTGTTGGTGAGCTCGAAGTAGAGGTATCCAAATGCTTTTGCGTCGAAGAAGAGAGTTGCGCTGACAACACCTTTTGCGTCTGCAGGTGCTCCAGTAGGCGGTGGTTCTGGCACCGGAACCTGGCAGGTCCGTCCTGTACATGACGATGCCCTCCCAAAATGATGAAAAATGAAGCGGCCGGCTGAGAAGTCTCGTGTCCGAGGCCCTAGATCGGAGGGACGTTCCAGGGGGGCATGACCTGCCCTGGGAGCAGACCTGACACGAAGCCCTAAAGATATTATCCGTCGGTTGATGAGGGGAGTCAGATTGCGGTTGGTGGCATTGTTGTAGAGGTATCCAAGGGGGTGTCCGAAGCTGCCAACACCCCAGACCCGACGTTCCAGTAGGCGGTGGTTTTGCCGTCCCCGCAGCGCCTGTACATGACGATGTTCCCAATTGAGGTTAAGCGGCCGGGGTGTCTGTCCGAGGCCCGAAGGAGGGCGTTCCAGGTTTTGACCTGGCGTGGAGCAGAGTGTCCGTAAGGGTTCTCCCAGAACATTGTCGGCCTTGCCGAGGAATTGAGGTTGCCGGTGTTCCCGTAGTAGCACGAGAAGGGATAGTTTTGGCTGGCGGTTTGCAGTAGAGTTGGCCGGTAGTAGAGAGACTCAGAACGGATGACTGGTCTGCGGCTACCACAGTGGAGCCTGAGCCCGCATCTGCGGCGAACCACACCACCCCCGGCCAGCGTCAAAGCCGAAACCATATCGCTGGGAGGAAGGAGTTGGAGCTGCTGTCAAGGGCGCGGAATCCGGAAGCGGCGAAGTCGCCGGAGGGGCTGGTGATGTAGTTGGTGGCGTCAGGCTCTCGCTGCTCGTCGTGGCCGACGACATGGTGGCCGGACGAAACCATACGTACGGCTGACTAAAAAAGCATGCTGGTAGCAAGGAGTAAAAAGAGCAAGGTGTAGGAGGTGAACAATGAGAGTTGTTGTGGCTTCTTCATTGCAGGGTCTCTACTTTTAGCTGGCCTCGAACACCTTTGACCTTGCTGCAGCGCCTAGTAACAATAAAGCGTGCGAGGATGCATGTGGTGTGAGGTTTGACCCTTGCTGTTGAGGATGCATGTGTGATGTGAGCTTTATACCCAGTGTCACCAGGCTGCCAGCTCGTTCGATCGGAAAGGTGCTATGTCAAACCTAGTACGATGGTCTCCGCCGAACGAATAATGACTTTGTCTAAAATGAAGACCCAATTTTTTTTTTCTAAAACTTGCTCGATTTCTTAGTCCGTAATGCATGATTAAAAAGATATATATAGATATGCATGTCGCAATTTTTTAAACCTTCAGTAAAGGGGCACTGCTACAATTGCAGTTGCAAAATTTAAACCTAGTACGGTGCAGTGTCCACCATTTGCGTTGCTGTTCGAGGGCCCAAATACATACTCGGTAATGGATGCAGCAGGACCCCGGTCCGTTTCTGCCCAAGTCCACTTCAAATATCTTGACTACTGGTAATAATAATAATAAAAAAGAGTTCCTTCAGGAACCGAAGTAGTTGGCCGGTTTCCGTGTACTGTATCTAGCTAGCTTGTTTGTGCTGTTGGCTGGTTCCGTGTATCTAGCTAGCTTGCTGTGCTATTTGGCGGCCGGTTCGTGTGTATCTAGCTATATGTATTCATTCATAACCGTGGATCCTCGGCCTTAATTAATTAATTAATTATATATGCATGTAGACGCAATTTGGAATGTTCGTTAAAAGGTATGTGTTATCATAATAGGATAGATATCCTGTAGCTGGGATAGGATCGTGTTGATCTTGACTTGTGTAAGTCAAGGCGATATCTTGTGATATCTTGTAACCGATTTGTGTCGTATTGATTCTTGACTTGCAAGTCAAGGCGATATCTTGTGATATCTTGTAACCAATCTTGTGCAATCCTTGTTTGTTAGCGGATCGTCATGGTGTTCGCTCCCGGTTCCTAACACAATCTACTGTGCAATCTCGTCCACATTCCTTCTAGTGGCGGTGCTTTCTTTTTGGCGATGCCTACCAAATGCTGTACCGCTTGTAGTATTCGCTCACAATAATATACCACACTACACACACGCATTACCACCCCACCCCCACTTCACTACATAATACAAACAGACCTACGGTCTACCACGTAGACACATGGAAGTACGCTGGCGTCTTCGAGGGGGCAACGAATTCTCAGTTTAAATATTTCGTTGAGCGACAACGCCGGCGAGAGGCTGGCCGTAAATAACAGGGTGAGTTCGGGGGGAAAAACCCGGTGCCACAACCCAGCGAACACAGGCGTAGTGAGTTTAGAAACCTCAATCCAACTACTTCAATCCTGGGAGCAGCGCCAAGTCCTTTTCAGCATTATTGAGGGATGCGCGCGAAGTCCTATAGGCACCAGCGAAGGAAGCCGATGACAAGGAGCCGCCGGTCGAGAACCCCGACTACGCCACGTGGAATAGTCATCTCCCATCCATTGCACGTGTAACGGCGCACCTCGCACCGCTGCCGCGTCCCCGATGCAGCGCGACATGAATGACTGCTCTCGCCGATGGCTGCGGGCGGGACTCCGCTGCGCTGACCGGAGGCGCCGCGACCGACGGCCGCCGCCAGATCCACCGGATCCACCTTCCCCGCCTACAGCCGCTGCATGCCTTCCTCCGATGGCCGTGAGCACGCTCCGGCTGACCCCGCCAGCGCCGTGGCCATGACCCGTCCGCCTCCCCATGCCGGCGATCGCCTCTCTCGCTCGCTGATATCTCTGGCTCCCTTAGCGTGCAGCGAAGCCTCGACACTCTCGACCGAGGATGGATTCATGGGGTTCCTCGCGTGTCCCTTTTGTTACCCGACTGCCGTCGCCATGGTCTCGGTTGAGCTCCATGCACCATCTTCGCCTTCCGTGTATTAAATATCCAACTCATCTTGCTTGTCATGGCAATACATCAAAACCACCTCACCACCGCCTACGCTATGTTTAGTGAAGCAGGGCTTCAAATGTCGTAGGGAGGTAAAGCGCGCACGGTATTGATAGTTCGAGGGTGATTTTATCCGGTTTTGGGATTGGAGGAGCAATACCAAATCTTTGATGATAGTTGAGGGAGAAAATAAGACTTTTCCTTTTTAAAATGCGAAGAAAGAATTTTTCCCTCAATTTTCATCGAAAAGTTTGCTTTTTCTTCCTTTTAACTCCAAAACCGAGCCAAATCTCAATCTACCCATGTCTCCTCGTTCAATTTTTTCCTTGAATGAAATGATTCTGCAAGACTGCTTTGTTTCATCATTCTAAATAAAACCAAACAAATCTCGGACCTTTTGTATTTCTAAGTTCTCTCGTAATGTCCGTGCGAAACTCCACCCGAAAATCGCCATTGCGCGCGTGGCGTGTAATCGGGCGGCTCAAATAGCGGCGGAAGGCCCTCACCTCGCCACCTCCGCCGCCTTGCCCGAGCGGGTCGCCGAGGCTTGCGTCGCTCCACGGGATGGCGGCGTGAGGGGCTCTTCCCTCTCTCCGGCTGCTCGGGTCGGACGCGGCGCTGACTCCCGGGCGAGCTCCCTCGCCCGGAGTGGGACGCTCTTCCGCGACGTCGAGGGCGGAGGCCGCGGATCCGGTGGCCGCGCCGTGGTAGCGCGGTGGTGCGTGGGATGGGCGGCGGTCGACGCAGGGCAACGGGCGGCGTCGGTTGCGGCCGCACGCGCATCTCCGCTGGTGGCCATGGCCGGCGTGGCGATGGCGGCGGCGGCGACGGCGACCGGTGTGGAGTGCGCAGGGGAGGCGGCTGCGGTCGGTGGTCACCGGGCGGTGGCTACGGCCCGGGTGCCCCTTTGCTCGCCTCGATCCGGGCAGCCCCCTACGTGGCGTCGCGTTCTTCGGGGGCGTGGCGGCCCGGTGAGGGTGGGATCGGGGGCGCCCTATCGCGCTGAGGCGACGGGTGTGCGGCAAGGTGGTTGACGCTGCCCTTCTCCTCTGGGCGGCGTTGCGGGTCCGGGCGCCGCCTTTGGTGGTGGGCCGGGGCTGACCGGGTGCTTGCTGCTGGTGCCATGGTGGTGCCTCATGCTCGTGCCGGGCTTCTACCGGTGGTGGCGTTGCGGAGGCGGGGTGTGTGTGGGCTGCTCGCTATAGCCATGAGAGTGCAGCAAGCATGGTGTTGTCCCCGCGAAAAGCCCCCCATCGTGGTGGCAATGGTGGCGGCGCCCTTTGGGGCGCCGTGTTCCCCTGCTGAGGGCACCATTGAGGGTTACCATGTCTTTGCAACATGGTTCTCGTGGGTGAAAACCCAGTCCCTCTATGGACGTGCGGACGACGGCGCCATTGGTGTCGTGCCCTCCTTGGAGGCGCCGCGATCCGGAGATCGCCTCGGTTCATGGCGAGTGGTGTTGGTCTGTTGGAGGTGTTGCCTATGCGTGGAGGCCATGGCGGTGCGTGGTCCGTGTTGGCGAGGAAGGTGCGAGAGGGCCCCGGGTGCTTTCGGAGGTCTTGAGTTGGCGCGCAAGGTGCTCGCGGTGATCTCGGTGATGGCGGGCGTAAGTCGCTGCTCCTTGAGCCGACCTTATGTCCCAGCCCTAACAAGGGAGTGAGGCATTGGCGAGGCGAGGCCCCCACGCAGAGTGGCCGGGATCGTGGTGTCCGTTGGTGCCGCGATGGGGAGTCTCTCATGACGCAACACCGAGCCGGAGATCGACGATCGAGTGTGTGGCTTGAGGAGGATGGTCCCTTGGAGGAGGAGTCCAGCAGCCTGCTCGAGATTGCAGCTGGCGCGGCTTTTTGGCGTGGCAATCAAACGGCGGCGCAGCTTCATCGGCTTGCTGCTACTTTCCCGTGTAGTGGTGGTGGTGGTGTACCTTTTTTTGTTTTTGTGTTTGTTTTTTCGCTGGTGGCCCCGGGGTGAGCCCCAGGTTGACGTCCAATCCGGTCGAGCGGTGTTGATGGAGGCTCGTGCTGATGACCCAACCAACCGAAAGTGGTGCTTCATGTCTATTTTCTCTTCCATCCGCTTTTGTGGTTGAGTTGTCTTAGTGGTTGGCTAGTGGTGGTGTGAGTTGTTTCAGCAGAAAGGTAAGTGAAACACTCCCTAAGTTGAGTAGTATTTAGTTATTGTATGAGGATTGAGTTGTTTGCATTCCACTGTGCGGGTGGAGTAGAAGTCTCCACAATGAATTATGGTTTTACGGCCGGTTTCGGTCAAAAAAACTGGGTGGTACTTGCCTTTCACTTTTTATCGTCCCCAATAGTAAATCGCGTGAAAACTTGCGTCCTTTCTAAAAAAAGAATGTCCAGAGGTTTCAACCCACTACAGCGGCGCACTTGTCCACATGGAATCGAATGGGCCTTTCATGATTCTTGCTGGCCCAATTATGCACTTTAGCTGCCAAAGGAAGCCTCGTGGTGGAGGCCGCGGCGGCGCCGCCGTACAAAAAGCGGCGCCGCGTCGTGTGCCGAGGGCCAGTAGAACCGAGCAGCGCAACGAGGAGGACTACATCTGCTCCAACAAAAAAAAAAAATGTCGTGAAAGTTTTCACAGGCCCAATCAAAATGTCGTAAAAATATTATCAAAACCAAGTTCGTTCATTATCAAAACTAAGTTCGTTCAGTTCAGTTAATGAACTAACAAAAAATAAACACAGAGTACCTAGCAAATGCTTCCATTCAAGGAAAAACATATTTTAAACTCTCTCATTTTTAAATTATGAGTCGCTTTTTTTTGGTACATCAATTTTGTATGAATATAAATATAATAATAATATGTTAAGACACATAATAAAAATGGATGAATAAAAAATAAAAGACTTGTAAATTTGGAACCTGAGGAAGCTTATATGATTTGCTTGAGATCTCCATATCAAAGTAGATCGGGGGTGGCCAGATCGAAGCTGCAGATCGTTACAAATCTCCATACTAAAGAGCAGATCGTAACTATCTCAACTTTTCCAATGCTAATGTAAAGATAAAAAATGATAATAATTTATATAAGTATTTGTTTTGATTGTCTACTTGCTGCAAATCAAAGTACACAGACATAAAAAGAAAAGAAATTAATTATAAAACAGATTATTTGCAATGGACAGTTTAATTTACCACCGCGACGGCACAACCGGCGATGGCGACAGCAAAGGCCAATAACACAAAGGGGAGTAGGACGCGCGACGAAGCAAGCACTAGCCATAAAAAGGCACTCATAGGCATGAAGGCACCTAAATTTTTTGCTAACTATTGTTGTGCCTCTGGATGTTGTATCTAGTAAGAATCCGTCGTAGAACCATGAACTGCCAAGCACAAAAGAGGTACTGAGAGAATGTTGGAGGAATGGAGAACCTCTATTATTGAGTCACTTACATGGACGCCAGGCCTGATAGGGGTAGCCCTTATTTATAGGGGAGAGTATTGGGTGGCACTCCCTAAATATCTCCTCTAGATATTCCCTCCCTAGATATGTCCACTACACTCTAGAGTCTTCTCATGTCCACTAGAGTCCCACTAGAGTCCACCATACTCTAGACTCTTCTCTCATTCCATAGAGTGCCTGGATATTTTCCTCCTTGCTTTGAGATTCACCCACACACACATGGTTTCACAACACTCCCCCTTGGGTGAATCGCGCATGTGTACATGCCTCGTTAAAACTCCCAAACCCAAAGTGGGAAAAAAAGGGTAGGAGAAAAGAGTACATTCACACGCGCCCAGCCATGTTTGCACCTGTTGTCTCATTAAAAACCTTGCATGAGAAAAACCCAAAGGAGAAAAACTCATCAAGGGAAAAAAGAGTACAACAGCTTAATGCTTAATCGCCGCCGGACCGACTCGTGATCTTCGTGATCACGACCATGGGCTATGTTCTTGGGGGTATGTCTCCCCCCCTCGAAGCCTCCGCAACTCTCTTAGTCGCCTCATGTCAATTTCATGGACACAACTTATAGAAACTAGAGGTGGGTAGGGACTTAGTGAACAAGTCACGCAAGATTGTCACTTGATCTTGCTTGTAAGATCTTTTTATTTCCAGCTCTTCGAGCTCGTGGGGATAAAGGAAATTTTAGACAATATGTTTTGTGAGATTTGCTCTTCACATAGCCCGATGTGCATGTAGTACAGCACATGCCGCATTATCTTTATAGATAATGGCGTTAGCGGCGTTTTAGACCACATGACTTACGGATGTGGTTAATCATGCGTCGCTGACCCACACATTCTCGTAGGTTTATATAGGCAATTGCCTCTTAGTGGTTGGATGATGTGGCAGCCAAGGTGCATTTATAGATCGCTATAAAATGGTTGCAATCTACCCGCGAGAGATAATCGTGTGATCTAGGATTTGGCTTTTATGCGAAGATTAGGATATTTAGCCAATATCCCATACCCTTACCATGGTTGGGATTTGGTTCTTCGGGAACCCGCAGGACAAGATCATAGCACCAACTTCTAATATCTTCTAGTTGTACCTTCCCATTAATTTGTTCGCGTAACGTAATAGTAGCCCTTGTGTAGTTCGCTAGGGTACAGCGGTGCTCAATGGTGCTTAAGTAGGGGAACTTTAGGTCCCAATTGTAACTCTTGGTCTGCGAATGGGGTGATCCACTTCTCGGGATTGACCGTTCATGGGGGATTTTTAGAGGGAGGTACATGCCCAAAATTTTTAAGTTCCCCTTCATAGGCGGTTTATGAACCCTCCTTGAGGGAGGTCCCTGAGCTGCTTGTCCAAGCAGATTTGGTTTATCCAAATCCTTCATCATGTGTAATCCCTCTTGAGGAGGGATTTACTCAAATGGTTGAACCACATCCTTCGGATTATTTCAACCCATACCAAGAACCGGCCATTGGCGGACATTTGTATTTTTGATTCTGGCCGGGGATCTTGGGTCCTTGGGGGCTCATATGGATTTTCTCAATCAAGCGACCCATATGAAGTATATGCGGTCACCATATTTATAGCTTGCTTTTTGAATTTCATATTTACTATTTTGCCATAAATAAATGTAAAATACTTGAACTCGCGGCTAATTCATGATGGGAGGTAATCATCATCATAATCGATGTTGGGTCTCTCTTGATGAACCTCTTTTTTGCCACTAGCCTCGCGAAAGCTATATTTATTCCTTTCGGGGAATAAGACCGCCACATCCTCGAGGATGTCTTTCTAAGTGTGTTAGAAACCCGGGCCCAATAACCTCTCTTTAGCGGCTACTCGCCTCAATTCTTTGCTACCATTTTGTCCCCGTCACAGTGCTTACCGGCACTTTCTGCCATGGACTTTTGTGTAGGATCAGGACCCATTGAATCAGCAATTATGAGGCAATATATATGGAAGCAATAGTGGTCTTTTCTTATTATATGATTCTCCGTCTCCATGTAGTGTGGCAGCCTTATCATCCATCGCCATTGATTTCCCATAGCGATTGGTGGCGTTCGGAAACCCACCCGATGCGATATTGGCTTGCCCGCGTAGTGGTTTTCCATCTTTAGGATGATGGGGTCGCCGAGGGGACCAATGTTCGGTACCACCACATCTAGAACGGCCGATCCTGTACGTTTTAGATGTTTCACCTATAACCTTCACCGGATTCACTTTTACCCTTGGGCTTTTCCTTTCCTTTAAATATGACAACTCTTTTTCCCTCCCATTTTTCCCTTTCCACGGCCTTTGCGGTTGCGGGAGAATCTAGCAACACTAGCATGTGCTTGGGCACAATGGTGAATCAATAAGTGAGGCGGGGAATGATTCTCGGTTTATTCTATTGTTGCAATCAATAGTACCCTTGCTCGACTCATAGTACTTTGAGTACTTAATGCATTCTTTGATGTAGTATTACTATGTTCTTAGGGTAGGAAGGTAGAAAAGAGTTTTCACCGATCATATCGCATCGGTGATCTTACGGTCACCAGATAGCCTCGACACAATCCCTTGCAAAGCGAGTCATACGCCGCTTCGGGACGTATAGTCTTTGAAGCGTAAGGCTTATCCAGTCCCCTTTGTGCTTTAGAGAGCACAATCAACTTTTGTTGGCTAAAGCGGTCCTTCTCAAGGGGACCGCCATATAACTAGTGGATCGTCCCTCCTTCATATACTCGGACTTAGTGTCGGGTGTAAATGGTGTTGCAAAAACCGCAACGCCTGCTTTATCGTTATTGTGTCCGTTTCATCCTGTCGCATTACAGCCGAGCAATGGTATGATCGAGGCCCATGCTATCGAAGTTTTATCTCGACATCAATAGCCCAAGTAAGATAGTTGCTGCCATCCACAGCTAGCTCGCGAATTCCTTCTTCGCAATGTCCGACATACCGTGTAATCAATGCGCAGGACGGTGAATGTCGGTTGTGCATAATCTTCGAGGATTACGACTATATGTAATCTTCGTGATTACATTAGGTATCGATCTTGAGATTGCTTTTCCCAAATCTCTCACACATATAATCTAGGGATATTATATGCGGTTCATAACAAACATAATCTTGCATATAATATAAATCTAACAAACTTAAGTAAAAATGCAAGAAAGTAAATTTACTTATACGATAAAGTAATGCATAGTAATATAAAGTTTTAATAATCATGCCTTGCAAGGTCTTCAGGCCTTAGCAAGTTTTTGCGAGGAAAACGGCCTTAAAATGGCATGATGAGGTGAAAGTTTTCCAGTCGCAGATTAAGCATGCGGCTTCTGGCCTTATATACTTGATCCATATGATCCTTGCGCCCGATCAAAGTTTCAGGCAGGCATACAAGGCTTCGGGCCTGGTTTTGTTCGGTGGGCTGAGGCCACCTCATTATGTAGTTTAAGCGCTCATGGATCAAAGCAAAAATACTTTCAATGCGTAATCGCCGGGATTACGATGGGGAATGTAATCTTGAGTTACTCTCTATTATCTAATACCAAAGGGTATTAATAGCACAAAATATTAATGTAATATGCAGTAATTAAAAATTGCAATATGGAAATAAATAGTCATCATAATAATAACATAAAAAGAAATAAGGTGGACTTGGGCCACACTCGTCTCATAACCTTTGGTCCGCATATTTATAATGGTCTTCGGCCCACGAAGATATTTTCCATGCGGACTTCAGGGCGCATGATATAGTGGACTTCTAGCCACTATCATTTTGTTCGGATTTAAGACCATATTAATACCGCGACTTCTAGTCGCTGGTGTGCGGACCAAGTATTCATGTGGCATTGATGCCGTGCGTAATCTTCAGGATTACGACTTATGCATAGTCTTCAGGACTATACAGTTTTTCCTTTAGGAGCCGTAATCTTCAGGATTCTGAACAACTTGCAATTTAAATATATAATATAAATTGTAATCCATGAAAATCGTGCTTTATAGAATTTAAGCGGGAGGTTGGCTTAAACGCCAATAGCGGCGCTATTGGAGTGCTTTTGGCGCCTATAACGTCTTTATTTGGCATCGCGGCAGCGCTTCACCGCTATTAGCCTATATTATTTCGCCGTATACGCGCTATTTTTTTTCATGGATTGTAATAAAAGTAAAGACACAGGAATGCAATAACTGCGACAAATAAGTAAGTAAATAATGATAATGGGAATGATAAAGTAGAGTAAATATGGTGGACTTCAGGCCACCAATTCTTAACTCGGCACACATGCAAATAGAGAGGTGCCGTGCACATGCATGTGTGGCTTCGCTACTTATGGAAAACTCTAGCATGCACGGTCAATCTCTACCAGGGCCAGCTCCTGCACAAGAACTGAGTAAATATGGCACGTGGTCTGATTAAATGCTAGTGGGCCTTGCCGTGTCACGTCCTCCGTTCTTATCTTCTCTTCACTCTCGTTTCTTCAGGAAAACACGCATGAGAGATGAATGCTCAGAGGAGAAAGCGGCAGCGGCCTGCGGGGCGCGCGCCCGTTTGCTGGAGGAAAAAGGCCACCGCGTGCCTGCAATGCCGAGGCTGCTGTGCCCAGTGTTCGCGCGCGACTTCAGGCGTCCGCGCGTTCCTATTTGCGAGCCGAAGCTGCGGCCTACAGGGCCAATGTTCGCGCGTTGAATAGCGCGAGATCCACTCGCCTTCAGGGGGGGCCAGGGTGCCGTTCCTCTTGGGGACGGTGATGGCCAATCTGCTAGTCTTCGGGACAGCAGCGATGGTTCTTGATGGACGGAGGCAGAGCCATCCTAGCACCATCTTCATTCGTCTTGGCGAGCGGAGTGCAGCCATCCTTACATCGCCCGGGTGGCCGGAGGTAGACCCATCCAAGATCAAGGGGCATGGAGCGCAGGCCATTCTGGCATACCTACATTTATTTTGGTGGCGGAGCAGAGCCATCCCAACATGTAGGGGTGGCGGAGGCGGGGCCATCCTAGCGCCACTCATTCATTTTGGTGGCCCGGAGGCGAGCCATCCTCTAGCATCACCGGGGTGGGCGGAGGCGTACCATCCTAGCGCCACTGTGTTCTTGGCGAGCCATGGGAGGCGCTCGCCATCCTAGCATCGCCATGGGTCGGCCCGGTGGACAGCGGCAGGGGGCGCTTCATGTCCGGGCGTTGCCGATGCGCCCAAACGATCCAACAAGAGAGAACAATCCAAAAAAGAGAGAATGACCCAACAAAGAGAGCAAGAAAAGTATGTGCTCGTGTATCCATTACTTGAAGGCAGATCAGAATCGTGTTCATACTTTTCGGCCAGAGAACTCGTGCTGATAACGTGTTAGAATCCGCCCGTAGAACCCGTGAACCACCAAGCACACAAGAAAAGCCGCGGATAGAATGTTGAGAGGAATGGAGACTCTCTATTATTGAGTCACTTACATGGATGCCATTTTGAATGGGGTAGCCCTATTTATAGGGAGAGGCCATGGTGGCACTCCCCAAATATCTCTCTAGATATTTCCTCCCTAGATATGTCCACTACATTCTGTAGCCTTCTCATGTCCACTAGAGTCCCACCTAGAGTCCACCATACTCTAGACTCTTCTCTTATTCCATAGAGTCTTTGGATATTTTCCTCCTTGCTTTGAGATTCACCCACATATACATGGTTTCACAACAGTATCCTACCACCTTTGTTTTTAAATTTGTGACAGTTTAAGTTTCTTCCAGATGGTGTAGAATCTCCACGGGCTTGCGACGGGGCTCAAAATTTCAGTATACGCGAAATTTAGTATTTAGGTGGTGGCTGAAAGAAAACTCCAAAAATTTTATACTCACTCGTTTTAAATTATAAAGTCGCTTTGTTTTTTTTCGGTACATCCATTTTGATCACGTAACTAAAATAATAATATGTCTAGATACGTAAGAAAAAAAAAGAATGATCAAAAAAGTCAAAACAACTTTATAATTTGGAATGAAGGGTTAGTACACTAATACTGTGCTATAACGGAGGGAGTATATGGTTTATTTGAGATCTCCGTATCAAAGAGCGTAGCGGTAGTGGCCGATCGGCAAGACTTGCACATCGTTACAAATCTCCATACCAAAGAGCGATCGTAACATGTCTCAACTTTCCAATGCTAATGTAAGAAAAATGATAATGACTTATAAGTATGAGCTGATTGTCTACTTGTTACAAATCAAAGTACATAGACACAGGGCGACTTCAAGGAACCGCCACCGCCGCGCCCTCCCCCACCTCCGCCCCCCCGAGGGGGGTTGCTGGGAGGCCCGGAAGGCGGCCCTCTTTGTGACGGCAAGCCCGGTGGCGGGCCTCCGCCTTAGGGCACGGCCTCCGTCTCCAGTCCCTCCCCGTTCTCTCCACCCCTTCTCTTCGTACTTTCATTTTGCACCGGTGGGTGCCATGGGTAGCGGATCCGGGGCGAGGAGCATGGGATCCGAGCCCCCTATGGCCCGAATTCCGGCGTGGATGGGTAGTGCCGCTTCTTTAGTGGGATCCTCGGCGATGCTTCGCGCCGCCCCTCGGCGCCTTCCCGGGCGGATCGCCTCCGCGTTCCATGTCCTGGCCCCGCCCACGCCCTCCCGCCCGATCCGTACCGTACCGACGGCTCGCGGGCGGCCGCATCGGGCTTCACGACCGTGGCTGTCAAGGCGGACCGATACCTGTGTCAGGCGCTGCGCCTCCACCGGCGTCTACGGCAGATCCATGACGGGGTGGGTCGCTTCATTCGGTAGCAACGGTGGTCGGGCGGGCCCGCTCATTTGACGCGGCGCCAGCCGAGGTCGACGACACCGCTCCCGGAACCGGCGTGTGGAGCCGCGGCGAGCGCCGCGCCGTCCTCCGCCCCGCCGGCGCACGGCCGCCGCCCCCGCTGGGAGCTCCACGCCCCGGCGAACCCGTGTGCACCAACTCCCCTCCCGTTAATGGCGGATTAGATACGGGTGAAAACCTCTACCTGCTTTGGGCGGCGGCGTGGGCGTTGCTGCGTCATCTACCTCAGGCGTCGCTGAGGTTTCTATTCGCCGTCGGTGTTTTGATCTTCTCGGACGGCTGCGACTTTGCAGCCCGCCTGGGCTCCCGGAAGGTCGCGGAAGCGGGTTGAGTTTGAGGATAGGCGAAGCCGGGCGGCGGCGTCTGCGGGCGCGCTTCCTCTCCTTGAGGCGCTCTTCGTTTCCTCCTCCGTCTTGTTGGCGCGGTTGTTGCCGGTGCGCACTTCCCACTCGCTGGCGAAGTTCAGGTATCCCATCCCATGTTCAGCGTGGACTCTTCCGGTGCGCGCCTCCACCTACTCGGGCGAGTTCGGTAGCGGCTCAGCGTGGTGTGGCGGCGGCGGGGCGCTATCTCTCCATCAAGTCTTCGCTCCACGCGGTGCACGCTCCACCATCACGGGGCGGGGTCCGGGAGCGCTCCGCATGGTGTGGCGGCCGGCGCCGGCGCCTCTCTCCATCCAAGCGAGGCTTGCCGGTGCGCGCCTACATTCGCGGGCGAGTCCGGAGCGGCTCGCATGGTGTGGTGGCGGGCCGACACCTCTCTCCGTCCAGGCGTGCTTGCCGGTGTCGTTGTATCTTTTCTCTCTCTTTTCTTTTGTGTTTTTGTGTGGTGCGTTGTATGGTTTTAGTCCGGTTTTCGGGATTAACGGACAAGGGTTTCTTCCGTTCCTAAAAACTTGGACTTTTTTTTGAAAAGTAGGTGGGGAAGAAAACTCTCTCAGCGAAATAGTTTTCAAAAAAAAGTACAGACACAAGAAAAGAAAGTAATTATAAAACAGATTATTTGCAATGGCCAATTATGCAATACAAAAATATATATAACAAAGTTTCTTGCTGAGCAGGGTGATCTTTGTGGAAATATAGATAATGTTGACTTAATCATAATCTAATCATGTATACTACCGGGTTGGGTTATCATGAGTCCCAGTACTACTTGCCGCCGCTGTAGGGAAATCATGAGCCCTTGGAGCCGGAGGGTCATCCGCAGGTAGAGGATCCACTTCCATGGTGCCCTCCATCATCCACACCACGCTCCTCATTGTTGGCCTCATCGATGGATCCCCTTGCACGCACCAGATGGCAATGCGTGCAAACCTCTCCACCCTCTCCAGGTCGAGCAGCGCCTCATTGTCTCCCTGCACAACACGCACAATCTATGTTTTTCGGGACGGTATTTTTTTAAAATCTCGGCGGTCACCCGATAAACAGGAATATCGGATATACCAGAAATTTATCGGCGATACAAAAAAACTTTCAGACCAAATTTATAAAAAAAATATTTATTTTTGTTCAAAAATCATGTACATCTATTTTATATCATTTTAGATAAAAAAACAAATGTACATGCAAAAACTACCAACTCAATGTGACTGAGCATGAATAGCAGCTTCAGCACACAGGCTTCAAATAATATAGGTGCACTAGTCCACAACATAATTCAAGTCCCAAATATTACAGTCCAAATATATTTACGAAAAGATCATCTAAAACATCAGCCACTAGTCCACAACACAACTAGAATCAGTAGAGGTCCATGGTTCCAAACATACATAAAACTAGGATAGTACAACCCTAGATATTACAAAGTCCACATTAGTGCAAAATATTACATAATATCGGTGCACAATCAAAATACAAGTTGCACGTGACAAAATGAGTCCATATCCACGCTACATTGATGCCAAATCACTACATTTTAGCAAACAATATGTTAGAATTCATACACTAAAAGGCCAAGTAGACATTTCAGCTAGCATAGTTAGTCAATTGCATGTTAGAAGTGGAAGAAACACACCTCACCTCTTCACTAGTACAAGTTCTTAGGGGACTTTCTTCAGCCTTTTCGATCTTGGGCCGAAGGGGAGGAGGCTGGTTGTACATTTTGTGGTACCAGCAATATCGGCACCATCCTCATCAGCACCATCCTCACCTTCACAGCAAGAAGAAAATGTAACCAATTATTATTATTATGCATAGAAAACACCAAACCAAGATGTAGCAGTCCGGATAAGCAATTTCACCTTCACTTTCCTCGGTTTCACCTTCCTCCTGATTCAACATATATTGGGCAATCGTGGGCGGCGCATGGAGCAAGGCCGGTGGTGGCACCCGGCCGCCATTGTCTCCGCCAGTGCAGGTGGTGTGGTGGGTACTTCGCAAAGCATATCATCTCCCCGAAGAACAACGCCGGTTGAACACGCCCACCTTGCTGTCCACCTTCGCCCTCACTACTGAACCACTCACGCCGCAAGGTAGCCTGCCTAGCCTCGGACATGGGTGATGGTCCGCTTCAGCCTTGTCACATCAAGCCTGGCGATCCCGGTCTATTTGTCGAGGATCCCCGCTCTGGCGCCGACGAAGACATGAAGCCCGACGAATCGAATGATGCTGATGGTGGCGAGGAAGGAAACGGATGGGAGCTGAACACACGAATGAAGATGGGCCACCGGTGGAGAGGCCCAAGAGGAAGCCCAAGCCCAGCACCCGATTTGCCGGTCCAGACTAGCACAAGCCGTAGCCGGCTAGATCGTCCATATGAGTCGAGACGAGCTTCGTGGAGAGGGTTTTGGAATCTAGAACAGCCGTGAGTTCGCAGGTTGTATCGAGTTGGAAGGGAGCAGATCGTTCTTTGATGTATCCAGCTACATGAATTCGTTGTTCTAAACTCGTTTGCTACCAAGTAATCATATAGAGTGAGTCCTAAATCTGTCTAGAGTCTCACATCTTTGTGTTGGATTGGGCGATTCGTGGTCGTTAAATCGCGAAGGCTACAGATCGATGCGGTGGCCAGCGTCATTGAAGTTTTGGCGACTCAACCGGACTACCGCCTCCGACCCTCGCACTCAAACGCTGGAGCGAAGAAGTTGTTGGCCATGGAAGGCCATGTTGGCGAGCTCTCCGCGCTCCTCAAGTCGATGCAAGCCCGTCTCGACGACCAAACGAGCCACGGTCCACCTTGAAGGCGAACACCTCCATCCTCGAGAGATCTCTGAGTGGAAGCGAAGGTTCAAGTCGATGTCAACGGTCTCAGCGTGAGTTCCGCAACCTCTCCGCAGCGGATCGACTCCATCGCGCGAACAACGGCACCAAGTTCCTTCCTCTTTGCATACAAGGTGTTGATGTGGAGCACATCGACATGACCTCAACTCGTCTTTGAAGCAAAACCGTCAGGGCTTGGCGCCGGCGATCTACGCTCACCGGGGTAACGGAACGGGGTGGTTACCACCATCGTTCTGCCCGGTCCACGGGTGTGACTCCGCCTTACCCTTTCTGCCCGATTGCCATGTATGCTTGTGGATCTACGATTCCTTCAGCAATTCCTTTTTCAGTACACTCATGCTATTCCTCCAATTGAGTTCCACGAGTTTGATGGTAGTAGTCCTAAGTTGTGGAGCAAAAGCGAGTGAGAATTACTTTGATGTCTATGCAGTCCCCGATTCGATTAAGTCCAAGTTAGCATCTCTTCGTTTTTGTGGGTAATGCAGCCTTTTGGAAACAATCCTTAGATTATGCTATAGAGAGTGTTCCTTGGTCCCAACTTTGTAATCTTTGTTATAGAACAATTTGATAAAGCTCAAGCACAATGCTTTACTCGGGCAGTTCTTGAGGATTAGGCAACCCGATAGTGTTTTAGGATTATGTTGAAAAGTTTGATAGCTTAGTTCATCATATCTTAGCCCATGATCCCAAGTTGATCTTTGCAACTATCACAAATAGATTCATAGATGGCTTGAAAAATGACATTAGAGTTGTTGTTTTAGTACAAAATCCCAGAGATCACGGATCTGCTGCGCGAATGTTGCATTGTTGCGAGGAAGAAACAAGCAAGGAGTTCTATAAAAGAGAGTTCAAGAAGCACGATACTTGCGGCTTTAAATCGGGAGGCAAGGCTGGTTTTCATCAATTCGAGAAAGGAGAGTCTTCTTACGGTTTTCTTAAGTAAATTTTTGAACCTCTCAAGACTGCTCACACTGAAGATAAGGCTGCAACATTGATGAATTACGTAAAAGCGAAAGGGGTTGTGCTATAAGTGTGGGTCTAAGTGGAATCGGATCATAAATGTGCCATACGTACCTTTGCATATGGTGGAAGAGCTATGGAAAATGGTTTGTGGTGAAGATGATGTTGAAATTATCTCTCCTGTTAATGAAGAGGAAGATTCTCTTGATGATTTCATGGAGGTATCTATTGATCTTTGCACAAGGTACTGATTCCTGTTCCACTCTTAGAATGATTGCTGAATTTGGGTGAGGGAAGCCGTCATCTTAATTGATTCTGGTAGTACCCATAGCTTTGTCAGTGAGTCTCTAGCTGCTTGTTGGAGAGAGTGGGCAGTTCTACACCGCTCCTTTGGAAGTTAGAGTTGCTAATGGTCGACACTTTCTTGTACCCATCGGATAGAGGCTTGTCTAATGCGGATCGTGGTGGTCATGCCTTCAAACTTAATCACGAAAGTGTTGTCATTGCGGTGTTATGACATTATTTTGGGTATGGATTGGTTGAGACAGTACAGTCCTATGGAGGTGGAATGGAAAGAGAAGTGGATGTCCTTTCAATACCAAGGGACTAGAATAATTTTGCAAGGTATTTCTCCTAAAATTGTTCATTGTGAACATGTTACCAGAAAGGAATTGGCTGCCCTAGAGCAACAAGATAAACTGTGGTGCATTGTAGAGGTACAAGCTATAAATTCAGATGACAATGATATGCATCCTGATATCAAGACTGTGGTTGACCAGTACTCTGAATTATTTTTGCCTCCCACTGGATTGCCACCAAAAAGATCAGCTGATCATACAATACCTCTTATTGAAGGAGCTCATCCTTTCAGAGTGAGACCTTATAGATATAACTCAGCTCAGAAAGATGAGATTGAAAGCCAAGTGAAATAGTTGCTGGCTAATGGATGTATTCAGGAGAGTAACAGTCCCTATGCTTCTCCTGTTCTACTAGTGAAAAAGAAAAAACTAGAGATTGGAGGTTGTGTGTGGATTATAGAAAGCTTAATGCTATGACAATTAAGAACAAGTTCCCTCTCCCTGTCATTGATGAGCTGTTAGATGAACTGGTGGGAGCACAATGGTTTACAACATTGGATATGTCATCCGGTTTCATCGGATCCTTGTCAATTCTATCGATGTGCCCAAAACAGACTTTTTCAAACTCATCATGGTCACTTTGAGTACAAGGTCATGCCTTATGGTGTCACTGGGGGACCTGGTACCTTTCAACATGTCATGAATACTATTCTGTCACCTGCTTTGAGGAAATTTGTTGTGGTATTTATTGATGACATCCTAATATATAGTAAAACGGGGAGGACCATCTAGCTCGTACTCCCTCCGTCCCCATGGAGTTTGTCGTTTTGGTCTTTTAAACATCATGTTTGACCATTCGTCTTATTCAAAATATTTATGTAAATAATAAAATAAATTATTCAATATTTAAGTATCTTTATTGATAAAATAAGTCATAACAAAATAAATTATATTTGTGCAAAAATTTGAATAAGACGAATCATCGAATAAAATAGCATGGAATCTAGGGTGACAAACTCAAAGGGACGGGAGGCGGTATTCAACAAATCTTTGAGCTCTTGCAAAAACATAGTTTCAAGGTCAAGTTGAGCAAATGTGATTTTGCCAAGCAACAACTTTCTTACTGGGTCACATTATTAGTACCGCAGGGGTGGCTCTTGATCCGGGGAAAGGTTCAAATTATCAAAATTGGCCTACACGAGTCAATGTTAAAGAGGTGAGAAGCTTCCTAGGCCTATTTGGATACTATTGGAAGTTTGTCGAAATTTTGGCATAATCTCAAGACCTATGACTGATTTCTTGAAGAAAGGCACTCTATTTGTATGGACTGCAAATCAAGAAGCATCCTTTCGGTCTCTCAAAACTACTTTGACAATAGCCCCAGTGCTAGCTTTACCGACCTCAACCAACCTTTTGTCATTGAGGCGGATGCATCCGATGAGCCATAGGAGCCGTCTTACAAAGAAATGGTCATCCTATAGCATTTGTGAGTAGAGCTCTAGGAACCAAGAATCAAGCATTATCCACCTATGAGAAAGAATGTCCGGCAATATTGTTGGTACATTGAACATTGGAGATCTTATTTGCAAAGCATTCGAAGTTTACTCAAAACTAACGAGAAAAGCCTTGTCCATCTTGATGATTAAAGGTTATCCACTCCCTAGCAACATAAGGCTCTCACAAAATTGATGGGTTTAAAATATAAGATTTGTTATAAAAAGAGCATTGAAAATAGAGTTGCCGATGCACTTTCAAGAGTTCCCAACAGAGCTAACCAAAGAAGTGATGGCAATGTCGGTCAGGAAACCATTATGGCTGCAAGATATTGTTGATGCTTATCCCTCTGACCCTGCTATTGTCAAACTCCTACGACAGTTAGCTGTTTCTGGTAATGAAGGACATTTTTCTCTGGATCATAGGGTGATTAAATTCAGAGGCAAGATTTAGGTTGGCAACAATCCTGCTGTCCAACTCAAGGTAATGAAATCCTTGCATTCAAGTCCTTTAGGAGGTCATTATGGTTTTCCTGTGACCTATAAAAGAATTGCTCAACTGTTTGCATGGCCTAGTCTCAAGTCTTCTGTAAAACAGTTTGTTGCTCACTGTAACATTTGTCAACAAGCAAAACCAGAAAGAGTTAAGTACCTAGGATTACTACAGCCCTTGCCAGTTCCAGAGTATGCATGGCGAGATGGTTACTTTTGATTTTGTTGAAGGACTTCTGTTTCTCGTAGTTTAATAGTATCCCGGTAGTGGTTGACAAGTTCTCTAAGTACTCACATTTTGTTCCTCTAAAACATCATTATCTTTGCCATACAAGTTGCACAAGCATACATCAACAATGTGTTTAAGCTACATGGCTTTTCTCGAGGTGATGGTGTCCGACCGAGATAGAGTTTTCACAAGCAAGGTATGGAAGCATATTTTCAAGCTCACTAACACCGAATTGAGAATGAGTAGCTCTTACCACCCTAAGTCCGATGGGCGACCGAGAGGGTTAATCGGTGCCTTGAAGCTTATCTTCGATGCTTTGTTAATGCTTGCCCTACTCAATGGAAGCAATGGCTTTCTTCAACTCGAGTTTAATTTACAACACATGTTTTCACACCTCTTTGAACTTGACACCATTTGTGGTTCTATATGGACAACCACCTAGACATTTGGGCATTGATGTCGTAGAGTCTTGTGCTATCCTAGAGCTTGATGTTTGGCTTAAACAAAGGAGTACAATGGTCAAGCTTCTACAACAACAATTGTTGAGAGCTCAACAGAGGCAAAAGGCCCAAGGCGATAAGAACAGAACTGAGAGACACTTTTGAGTGGGTGGTATTTATGTGAATGTTCAGACCTCGATTACTACCCGATTTGTCACAAACCGTCTTTCAAGTACTTTGGTCCATATGTGGTTTTGGCCAAAGTGGGTACGAAGGGCTTATAAATTGAACTCGGAATCGGTAGAGTGCATCCTGTCTTTCATGTTTCACAATTGAAAAGAGCACTACCTCCCGGGGTTCAGTTTTTCAGAGTTGCCACCATCCCTTGAAACCGACTTTCGTGTACCCCCGTTAAGGTGTGCCAAAAATGGGCGACAAAACCCGATGGTGATAAACGGCTTTCGGTGCCGATCCGCTGGTCCCGCCGGCCTCGGCCTAATGGCCATGTGGGAACTTGAGGAAGAGTTGAAGATGCAATTTCAGTGCATCGGCTTGGGGTCGCTTCGATTCTCAAGGAAGGAGGAATGTCGTGGTCCCCGCTCTTGGCGCGACGAAGACATGAAGCCCGACGAACCGAATGATGCCGATGGTGAGCAGGAAGGAAACGGGATGGGAGCTGAACACACGAATGAAGATGGGCCACCACCAAGAGAGGCCCAAGAGGAAGCCCAAGCCCAAGACCCGATTTGCCGGGTCCGTGACCGGCACAAGCCGTAGCCGTCGCCGTCCATATGAGTCGAGACGAGAGCTTCGTGGAGAGGGTTTTTTTTTGGAATCTAGAACGAGTTGTGAGCTCGGCCAGTTGTATCCGGATTGGCAGGGGAGCAGATCGTCGCTTTGATGTATCTAGCTAATTGAATTCGTTGTTCTAAACTCGTTTGCTACCGGTAATCATATAGAGTGAGTCCTAAATATGTCTAGAGTCTCACACTGTTGTCTTGGGGGTCAATTGCCGTCCATCGGGATGTTGTCAGGTTTGATGTTGCGGTGGACGATCTGCGAGGTGCAGCCGTAGTGCAGGTACTCCAACCCCCGGGCGATGGCCATGGCAGCCTCGCCGGCGCCCGGCTCGGGGCGGCCTCTTGTCGGGCTTGAAGAGGACGTCGCCGAGGGAGCTTCCCGGCATGAACCTCGTTCTCGAACTCCGTCTCACGGTACTCGTCCACACTCCTGAGCTCCTTCACGGCGACATCATGTGGTTCTAGGGACTTGACGATGCCATGGTAGACCTTGCCAAAGCCCCCCTGGCCAAGAAGCTTGTTGAACCCATTGGTGGCTCGGCGGAGCTCCTTGCGAGTGAAAACCATGGCGCTCAAGCCTCAAATGCTTCCTGTTTCTTGCCTTCTTGTTAGTGATGTAGCAATGCAATAGGAGGATGCAAGCAGTGGCCAGCAATATCATGGCTAATCCAATGACTGCGTAAGGCAGGATCACAGCAGGGGTCCTTTGATCCGCACCTTCACCAGTGTGGTGATGCTCGAGCCATTTTGTTGCCGCCCACCTGTGAGCATTGGAGCCTCCAAGCAGCTGTTAATACTTCCATTGAACAAGGCAGCTGCACAACGGCAATTGTGCAAGCACAGGTCTTGGCACTGCTCCGCCGTGACGGACAGGTGCTGCTCATAGAATATCGTGTTCACCCAGTACATGTTGGGCAACTCCACAACCTGGAACTCAGAGGCATGGCTCTTCCGGTCATTGCAGGTATCCTGAAGAAACGCTGGCGCACAGCCCTCGTACCGAAACTGTGTGTGCAAGAAGGTGTAGCCACCTAGGCACTCACAGTCGAGCCGGTTGTCAGCGTCGTACACACAGTAGGAGTTTGGTCCACATGCCACGCCCACCGTTCGTCGCAGCCCGGCAGCCGTCGCTTGGTCGCGGGCGTTGCCGTCGCCCGCGGTGTTGTTGGGGAGGATGTAGACACGAAGGATGCCGTCCGGGTCGAGCGTGGCGTGCTGGTAAAAGAACCTACTGCCGCCGGAAGGAACGGACTGAGAGGCTGTCAGGTCCTGGCTGGTGCCGTCGGTGAGTCGGTAGTAGAGGTGGCCGACTTGCTCAGCGTCGAAGAAAAGCGTCGTGTTGCCATTGGCAACGCAACAAGTCTTGGTGCTCCAGTAGGCGTTGCTGGAGGGGCCTTGCTGTAATACCTCCAGATAACTGTAAACCGTTTATTCAATTAGATTGGTTGATATTATCTATTACTTCCGAGGAGGTAAGAGATAAATTATATAATTATTTAATTTTTAATTTGTAAAGTAGGATAAACAAGGAAACATTTAGATATAATTGATGCATGCGTGACCTGTTATTAGATATGGTAAATCCTTTTATATACAACTTTGGATACGGTCTTTATTTAGCCGTGACCCGAACATGCATTGGCAACTAAGAAAAAACATCGGACAAATTTGTCAAAAAAAAAAAATCTGGAACCTATCATCAATAGTTATTCATCTGTCCTATCTTTGTGTCGTCTGAACTCTGTTGCTCCGTTCAGACGACACGCGTCGCGCAAGGAGAGGACGCGAGCGGAGGCACCCATCGCGTTGTTTTCTGGGTTCGTTGTTGGTTATCGGGTCTGGATATCGAACCCGCTTTGGTTACCGAGTGGCCCAGCCGATGTGACGCGTCCCTCCCCATTTCTCCTCGTTCATTTCTCCTCTGTCCCCTTCGTCTCCTCGGTTTGCCTCGCTCCTTGTCGTCGGCGACCGCGTCCCTCTCCCTTCCAGTGCTTGTACATCTGTCGGCTACAGCAGTGTCTCCTCCGGTGGATCTGTGTCGTCTTCATCTCGGAGCAAGACCGAAGATGAGTTCGTGTAGGATTTGTTGAGTTTTCGTTTGATTTTGGTGATTTAGGGTTGTGTTTGTCTGCGTACTTTGTTGCGCGTCTCCTAGATTGGGTTAGGGTAGGGTTCTGTGGGATTTTGATTTCGTCGTCTTCCCTCTCCCTCGTCTTCATCTCGTGAGTTTCTGGAGCAATTTCTGTGATTTTCGGGGTTATTTTTGAAGAATTTTTGATTCATCAATTTGAGAGCGTTTTGGCTTGATCTGTGCGAGGACTTTGTGGTGAGGCTACCCTATGCATGGATTGGATTAATTCCACTCGAGCACGGAGAAATCGATGTAATTTCATTTTTGGGGAAAACTCTGCGTACTTGCACTCGATCTGAATTTTCTGAGGCTTGAGTTGATTTCGGGCGATGAAGCTTCTCAACTCAGTTGTGATCACCAGTATAAGATTTGGTTTCGAATCCTTTTGTTTTGGGTCAGTTCTCTAGCGATTTCTTGTCGCTCTCTGTTAGCGTTCTTCAGCGTGAGCGAATTGGACTCCAGGGGCAGCAGGCCGGTCTCCCATTGCCTGGTCCAACGCTTGCCCCAGCCTCGTTGTTGCTCTCCCCATCTCTCTGATTGGTCGTGCTTTGCACCAGTGCTTCCAAGCACCAATCGGTGCTCATACAGGAACCTGTGCACACACAGCACCAAGAGAAGGAGCAGTTCACGTTAATTGTTTTTCAGCAGCAATAGGCGTCTCAGGGTGCATGTGATTGAATTTCAATTTCAGAACATCAGTGCAGTTGACGAGCAGCAACAATACAAATTTGGTTTCATGTTCGATTGGTGCAGTTTGAGTAAGTGGAACTGCAGTGACTGAATTTCACTTGTATGCATTACCAATTCCATGATACAATAGCCATTGTTAATTAATCATTGCTCACATTGGTTATCGCTTCATTTGTCTGTTTATCATCAATCTTGCATCTGAATTTTAGAAGCTACATCATGTCGTTGTTGCTTCAGAGTTAGCACACGGCAGTAGTAGCAACTTGGGATAAATTCCATCTCTTCTGTGCTGTGTCATTTTCAAGCAATAGTAAATGAACCATTCAAGTCTGATTAGCCATTCATTATTTGATTACTTTATTTACTTTAGCTTGTTACGCTGAGTGCATCTTGTGCCTTGCTTCTACTTCCTAGTAGTGCAAGAGTTGCAGCTTGGTCTTTTCAGCTTTCTAGGAGTAAGGTCATTATGTATTTAAGTTTTTAGCCTCCAGCTAGCTCACAATGCATCTCAAGCCTAAAGCTTAATTTAATTGCTTTATCTAGCATGCCTTAACTGTAGCTCTTAGTTTAATACTTCACATGTTATTTGAAGTGCTCGGTTGCAGTAGTGTGCTAGCAGGATCTGTTTGTGTAGATGAGAATTGTACTTAGGGAATCCTTGTCTGCAGCTAGAGCTAGTTTGCCATTCCATATTTCTCATGATTTTGTTGTTGTGTCCTAGTTTGTCATCTTTCTTTGTTAATACTGATAGACATGTCATCCTTGCTGGATTTGATCTTACTAGTAATGTCTACTGTTGGTGAGAACCAGATAAATAAAACATTCGGTTACACAATTGCAATCACCAACAGTCACCATAGATTGATTAATCCATTCCTTTATGTAGAAGCACCTTTTTTCTTGATTGCACATTTTTTAATAGTAAATTGCACATTTCAACTTTTGCTATTATGGTGTGCAACATGTACAATATCTTTGTCTTGTGGGGGCATTTGTCAAGAATGTAGAGTATTCACTCTTTTGGATTACAATGTCCTTGTTTCTATTCAAGGATAGCTAATAGTTCGCTTGCAGACACATTCTCAGACAGTCAGTACTAACTACCTAGTTGAGTCAATTGTGGTTTTTGTGAATGAATTTTGTGATATCATATGAGGAGTGTCATGACCTTGTGATGATTTATCTCCTGTAGGAGCATGTTATTCTTGGTTCGTTCCTCTGAGCAAAAGCCAACTGTTGGCCTTATGTCCATGATTGATCAGGTATTTAACGCAAGACACTATTTGAAGTAGAGGGAAAAGAACAAACCTACTTTGGTTTTAAATTGTCTTTTTGTCTTCTGTTATTGTGCTTATATAAATCACTTTTCCTATACGACAGGCTACTGAAATCATTGCGCGATTTCAGGCGACTGTAGCTCATGCCTACTCCGTGCGCGACCGGTGATCTTCATTCGCTCTGGTGGCTCCTCCACCCTATCCCTCCCCCTCCAGTGGCTCCTCCTCCTCTAGGGTTCTGGTGAGCATCTCCTCCTCCTTCTCTGTGATTTGTCTTTCCTATAGAAAGCTCTGTGATCTCTGTGGGGAAAGTGGGTGGTCGCCGCGGCGCTAGGGTTCGTCGAGCTCCGGCGAGGGGGCGGGGCCCTAGCTCGCGGAGCTCCAATGAACCTAGCGCCCCGGGCGGGGTGGTGGGTGCTGGCGGGGGGGAGTGAGGGCTGAAACGGCGGTGACGATTTACTTCAGAGTAGGCCTTTTCTCTTTCGTAGTCACAGCCAAAGAATTTATGTTTGCACTGAATTCCCTAAGCCAATGATGCTTGTTAAATACTTTGGAACAATCTGTTTTCTAAAGGATAATTGTTCTATGAATTGTTTCAGCTTGGCATGACCCTGTCCATCTATGGCTACAGGACTGATGAGAACATCACTGCGGTGGCAATATGCTTGGAGCTTGGCACGAACTACATGTCTCACGGCTTGCCTGCTAAACCGACCTTCGATGAACAGGGTGGCGATAGAGCGATTGTCAGATCATCTATCAGGTAAAGAGGCCTCCAGTGACCTTTTTATGTTTCTTATTGGATAGACCGATAGAGGCATTTGTATGGTACACAGATAGGATTTCTAGAATATATCTTAGTTGTTTCCACCTACTGCTCTTTGTTACTGTAATTTAGTAAGTTGTAGGTTTGTTAAGGTTTGCTCAGTACATTTTACCTTGGTCATCTAAAGAATTGCAAACAAGAATAATGTAAATTGCAAGTATAGAGAACCGCAATTGTAGTTCTAAGTATATGCAATTTGGCTGTGTAAGCTTGTTTATTATTCGTATTTTGATTTTAGCCTGAAAGCATTAGGTGTTCCCTACAGGTTGTTTTAAGTGTTGATGATAATTATTCCTAAAGTGTCCATGGTCGATTACTCCAAAAGTTATTCAGTTTCTGATTAGAGTTTTTTCTCCCTTGGCATGAGAACAAAGCAAGAAATAATTATCATCAGAGTAGGTGTG
This sequence comes from Hyparrhenia diplandra, assembly GCA_015847255.1. Classification (NCBI taxonomy): domain Eukaryota; kingdom Viridiplantae; phylum Streptophyta; class Magnoliopsida; order Poales; family Poaceae; genus Hyparrhenia; species Hyparrhenia diplandra. Next base: position 32,796 of record JADLZK010012746.1, read on the forward strand.
ATCCCTTCTCCATTATCACATTATGAGCTCTTCATCATCCTTATCAGTTGTACCACCCCAGTTGCTATAACTGAAGTATGTAGCACTGCAATTGTTGTTTTCTTAATATGCAATAAATGGAATTTTTATTTGCCTCAAGAGTATAATTGAGATTTACATTGTTTGAAGTCCTTACAAGTTATTCAGTTTCTGATACCCATTTCCCTTTAAAAATCTTCATCCGTCGATTTTTGAAGTCCTTCCTTATGCATCTACAAAGGGGCATATTGGCTAATTTCTTTGTTCTAACTGTGTTGCTCTAGTGGTAACAGATTCATATGATTAATGCATGCCACAATAACAGTTTCTATGTGTTTACTTTTCACCAGGACAAGACTGAGTACTCAGTACTCACAGCAGGCTTCACATGTATTAGTTGATTTTTCTAATTATATACTTATAAATATAATTGCATCATGAACAAGTACAATTTGCAGTATTCTAGATGTGCAATTGTCATATATATGTTCTGTAATTTTTCAAGATCATATTAATTGTGCCCTCTCCTGCTTGTTTCATACATGGATTGAGTTTATGTGTCTAGGACTTTAGGCTTTAGTTTTGAGTTTGTGAGTTCATGCTTGAATTGCTTCAATTCTACAGGGACCCTTATTAGAGCCTGTGGGGTGAGGCTAGTGTAAACTATGCCGTGGAGTCCACTGGTGTATTCACCGACAAGGACAAGGCTGTTGAGCATCTGAAGGTATAGTTTTTCTTCACAGTCCTTTATTTGTTTCAGAATGTGTATGCTATTTCACTTGTCTGGTTATGATGGTTCGAATCTGATGGTTGTCCGTGTACTCGAGGTATTTTAGGTCGATTTGGGTTTACTGGTGCCCCAACCGTTCTCTCTGTTTGGTCTGTCTGATATGTAGAGATAAGATAAGGTCCGATATGTATAGTTAAGATAGTTCTCTCTGTTTGAGTAATGATGCTGCATTATCTGTTTTCTGTCAAGTCACTCATGGTCAATTCATTCATGTAGTAGGCTTACACATGGTACACACATTTCTCTAAAAAATGTGGTAATGTCGTGTCATTTCCAATCCATATATTTTTTACCTGTGTTGCTTTGCATTGCTGAGCGGCAATATTCCATCAGGATGCAAAGTTTGCTTCCTTTGCTTTGCGTTACTGTGTTTGGGCATGGATGCAACTGGTTCTATGGATGGAACATGGATTTGGTGATTTGGTGGCAGCATCTAATATGTTTGGTAAAGTCCATATTACTTATGTTTTCTCCTTTACATTGATGAGATTGTTTTTCTTTGAACAAGAGGAGAGGGCGAAAAATTAGTACAAAAAATGGTGTTGCATATCCAAATTCTAATTACGCTAGTAACACATCTTGAAATATGTTTATCGTCATATGTGGCATCTTAGAGGCCAAGCATGAGAAGCTGAAGGATGGTGCCTGATGGGCATCTGTTATCAGAGGTGGCCCGGGATAAAACAGTCTCTTTAGAAGTCAAAGGTAATAAGTCAGTGGAATGCCTAATGCATTGGACCCCCCCCCAACCATAAATGAAAACCCGATTTGGTGATCTAGTGAACTATGTGTTTGCATTTCAGTTTGATTGTCATCGAGTCAAACATAGAGAGGAGGGTCCATGTTGTGATTGATAAATTTGCAAAGCATGGACTTAGAATTTGCCATCTAACACAAACTCAGTTAAGGAAAATGTGTATTAGTCTCTTCTGTTATTTCGAGTTTGCTAGTGTGTCATTCCTGTTCCTTTCTGATCAGCACTGAATTACTTATAGATCTTGCTGACCTGCTATGTTACTACTGGATTTTCTTTTTTGCAAAACACAATATACTGATGGTTACTTTTTTTTACATGTGAACAAACCCATGTATGATAAGTCGATATCGCCTAGTGTTGTGGGTGCTTTATTGCTGTTGAATCCAGTTCCACATCAAAATGGTAAGCTATCACAGCCCGCAATCATTTCAAGTGTTTAGCATCTAAATTTAGTCCTGTGCAGTTTGTTGAACCACATCTTTCTCGAATTTGATTCATAGGTGTCTTCCACGGATTCTTCATCAAGTGGTGACGACGAAGAGGGGGACAAACTGTTTCTGAAGTAGATTCACCCGTTGATGATGAGCAAAAGCAGTCTGTGCCTCAGCCTGTGCACCAACCCCAAAAACCAAAGACACCATCTGTGTCAACCCATGTTTCTTAGGTGAAACAAAATGTCTACAGGATAACAATAGGTCAGTCCTTTTCTGTCTTTTTCAGTTCTATTGTTGCCTCCACATGCATCCTACAGAAAGACCTACAGAAAGACTAGGAGGTTCTGAAGCAGCTCTAGCATGCATCCTGTTTTGATATTTGCTATTCCTCTGTCTGTGTGTCCTAGAGATGTGGAAGTGCCAACATCTGATATTTTTTATTCCTCAGATTCCGTGTCGAAAGCAACAACAAAGAGCAAGGAAGGATGGCATTTGGTTTGAGGAGGCAGCAGGAATAACAACCAGCGGCAGGAGCTAGGAGGAGGATGATTATCTCTGTTTTTTTATTCGGCCCAGTGTATAAAGCCCACCGGTTCATTCATTTAACGGAGTCCATCGCTTAGCGGGTTTAGATTGCGGGTCTGTTAAGGGCTATCGGGTATTTTCGGACCCGTTATGGGTGTCTGTACACATAAACTGATAAATAACAGATCTGACCCTTGGATGTGCATCCAATGGTCTGTAGCGCGTCGTCTGAAAAGTTGGGATTATTTCAGACGACTGTGTTATAGCAACTCCCATAGTTATTTTATTGTAGGGAAAGTTTGCTGATGGACATCAGACAAACACCATCTTTGTTGCTGGACATCCCAAACACAACTCTTTGCCCAGTACCATTACAATTTTGGGTTCTTTTGCCTCTGAAGAGTGCGCTCAATATTTTAATCATTTCTCAGGTTTTGGGGAGGGAGAAGGTGGGGAAATGGCTTTGTTGCCCTCGTCTTCAACCTTCAACCCTTCGCTTTCTTTTGTTGTAGGGCACCGTTGTCGCTTTTTTCTTCTCCGGTGACCTACCTGGCGAGGTCCATCAGCTACATTTGCCGTCCACGAGCTTACCAGCGACCCACTGCCTGCACACGCTCTTCTGCCGCGCGAGCAGCGAGCCGCCCGCAAGCTACCCCTCGCCATGCAGCGTGAGGTTTCAAAATCGCGGGCTAGGCTGCGGTGCTACCGCTCTCGTCGATCAGCCGTCACCCTACCGACAAACACCAACTTTCCCAATCCAGCACAATTACACGCGATGCACACACCGGCTCCTCGAAAAATCGATCCCCACCATTAACGAGACACGTAATTTGTTCGGCCGGGCGTCGCAGCGCGGCCGACACCATAGGCGGCCACGCCGCACCGGTGGAATCTTCAGATTCACGTATGTCACCCCGATCAATCAAGGCCCCCGAGTTTGATTCGAGCGGCAATGAGCGGAGGTACCGAGATGAATGAATCGATGATGAATGTACGACGAAGCGATTTGTTGTTACCTCGCTCTTTTCTTGCCTCGATCCTTTGCGTTGTCGCGGTCGCTGGCCGCCGCTTCGGTGCGGCTTCCCCGCTTCCTCTTTCTCTCGCTTGCTCGTCGTCAAACCGATGCCCGGCATGTTCCTACATCGCATGAACACCAAGGAGGTGGGTGGGAGAGGGAGGCGACCGGGATCTAATTATGAGCACATGACTATATCGTCGGAGAAGAAAAAACGGTGGCGGTGTCCTATAGCAAAAGAAAGTGAAGGGTTGAAGGTTGAAGACGAGGGAAACAAAGTCATTTCCCCACCTTCTCCCTACCCAAAACCCGAGAAATGATTAAAATACCGAGCACGGTGTCTAGGGGCAAAGAACCCCAAAATTGTAATGGTGCTTCGGGCAAAGAGTTGCGTTTGTGGTGTCCAAAGCGGCAAAGATGGCGTTTGTCTGATGTCCTACAACAAAATTTCCCTTTATTGTAACGTGACCGATGTATATGTATCACACTACCAACTGCCTATGCCAAGCTCTCTTTGCCGAGAGCCACCAAAAGACACTAGGCAAAGAAAGCCTTTGCCGAAAGTGCCGAAATTCAACACTCGGCAATATATCGCACTTTCGGCAAAGTTGTCGGCTGTTAGCCTCGGCTGCCATTATCGGTCTTTACCGAGTGTCCGCCGTCGACACTCGCCAAAGAATACCGAAAGTGTTTTAGGGTGACACGGGTGGAGGCACTCCAGTTTTATTCGTCGTTCAATGATTTTACATACCTTTGTTTTGCATTGTGACATTGGGGGTGAAATAGTGTAGGCCGAGCTGGTGGAAGAGAGGAGGCGGCGTGAGGAGGCGGAGGAGTCCCTTCGGCAGAGGGCTGACCAATATTGGGAGGTGATGCAGGCAATGTTTTGGTATATTCAAGGTCTTGGAGCTCATGGCAACTATATTCCACCACCGATGCTATTCACTCCTCCACAGGATCCTACTGGCACTCATGTGAGTTTGCCCTTCTCTACCTTAAGTCCATATATCCTGTGCATTGCGACCTAACTTTCAAGTTTTTAGAACCTAGCTTCCAAGTTAGAGCACACTTTCAAGTTTTAAGAACCTCGCTAGTGGAGTATGAACGTTTTAGTTTGTATGTTCCTACCTTAAATTTGTCTCACACATGCAATCTCTTCTCCTTTGTGCAGAATCAATCGGCGGCGGCTTAATAATCCAACTAAGGTCCGATCTCTTAACTAGTGGGACCGTTAGTCGGGGGAGGTAGAGACTTGTGCTTGTGATGGACTTGTTTGGCCACTTGGATGGATTGTGATATATATATGTGATACATATGTGATTTGTGGACTATGTGATATTTGTGGACTATTTATGATGGTTGTGCATTATACGTGATATATATGTGATATTTGTTGATACATATGTGATTTGTATGAGTGGGATGCAATAAACAAAAAAAGAGAGAATTTCTGGACCCTTTGTCGAGTGTTGCACTTGGCAAAGGCACCCTTTGCCGAGTGTAGTGACCATAACACTCAACAAAGCTGGGATCGATGCGAGAGCACCACGGAAATGTCCTTTGCCGAAAGTGTCATGGTCAATAGACTCGTCAAAGGGTGGTGGCTTTGCTGAGTGGCGGGTGCCCGGCACTTGTCAAAGACACCCCCTTTGCCGAGTGTTCAATCACGCAAAGACTCGGCAGTAACCACCATCTTTGCCGAGTGTCTAGTCCACGACACTTGGCAAAGCGACCACCCTTTGCCGAGTGCCGCACCGTCATGGCAATCAGCAAAGGCCGTCGTCACCATCAACCCTCCACATCAAGTCTACTTTTTTTGCCGAGTGCTCAATAAAAGACACTCAAGAAAACAGTCTTTGCCATCACTGGGTTAGCCAAGTAACCCGGGCACTCAAAGAAAGCAAAGTGGATTCGGTAGTGTCACAACATAATAATATATATATACCCTAATAATAATGTGTCATGTAAAAATATACGTTAGTTGCACAAGCAAAGTAACAAATTAAAGAGATAATCAAGTAAATGAAGAAGTTGCCGGCATGACCTGCATATGTGTCATAACTAACGTGCAAGCATGCTTCTATATCAGATATGGCAAGGAAAGCAGCGCACAGATATAGCCAACATTTTCCATTGATTATTTGGTTATTTAATTGTCTAATACATCTAAAATTCAACGACTGTGATTTATTCAAACTCTTACCTTCTAAGGGGTAAAAGTTTGTACCGTGCTGGAGGTTCTGCTACCTGGAAGGTCCGTCCTGTACCAGACAATGTTCCCATCGTACTGCACGATGAAAATGAAGCGGCCGGCCGTAGACAAGTCCATGTCCGAGGCCCTAGACCATAGGAATGTTCCAGGGGCATGACCTGCCCAGGGAGGAGAGTGTCCGTGGGGTGTCTGAAGCTCTCCCAAACGACGGTCGTGCCGTTCGCGCCGAGGAGCTGGAGGTTGCCGGTGTCGCTGAGCGCAAGAAGGGAGCCGTAGTTCTGGCTAGGGTCAGTGTACGGGCTCCACAACACGTTGCTGGGGCTAGCAGCAGGGTTAGCTTCTAGGTAGAGGCCGGCGGTGCCGGTGAGAGTTAGGACCGACTGGTCGGCGACGACCACGGCGGAGCCTGAGCCCGTGTCTGTGGCCTATGTTACACGGATACTCCAAGGAGGGCGACGTATCCGTATCCGATACTCGTCGGATACACGGATACGGATACTCGGATACACCATTTTAGTGGGGTTTCTTTTGACAAAGTGCGTATCCACGTATCCGATACGTATTGTATCCGATACCCGTACCCGCACTCGTGTAACATAGTCTGTGGCGAACCACACCACCCTCCTCCCGTCATCGAATCGGAACCATATTGCTAGGAGGAAGAAGTTGGAGTTGTTGTCGAGGCTAATCAGGATGCTTGATGCCTAAGCCCGTGGTGGATTCATGTCAGTGTGTCCGTATCTTAGCCTGCATTCTTTCATAGATACATAGATATATCGTGTATATACTTGTATTTATTTATATACGGTAGCGGTTCTTTACGTCCTATTTCTCTTAACTCAATTCAGATTACTTTTGCATTCAAACGCCGGGAATTCACTTAGTTTTTAATATTTGACACCTAGTTCGTCTGCCTCGCAAGAATTGACACCCAATTTGTCTGCCTTTCAAAATATGATACCGGGACTACGAATTCTTTCAATCCGAGGGACACAGGTGATTTTCTCTCATTTTCCCTTTTCTTTTAATATTTTGACCTCTCCTGGCCACCTAATAGGACCAATCTACCCTTCACATCTATCTCTATCGATTCAATCTTTTCCTCCTCTTCACCCGTTCAGTCGCGACGCAGCCGACGGACAAGCCGCGACCGCCCTCGCGTCTGCGCGCCTCTCTGCCGCGCGTACGGCAGCGCCGTCGTGCACTCGCTCTGGAGCCACCTGCCCGTCCGCCCCGACCCGGCCACCGGCCGCGTCTACCCGCCCGAGTACCCCGAGATCGTGATCCACAGCTAGCAGCTCTCCAAGAACACGTCCGCCCCGCCGCCCGCCGTCGTGAACCGCATCATGGGATTCTACGGACGGCAGAACCTCTCGGCTACGAGAGGGGTGCGGTGCTCGTCAACACCGCGGAGGAGTTCAAGCCCACCGGTCTCGACATGCTACCACCCGCCGTCGTCGGTGCTGTACATCTCATTCGGCTCTCAGAATTCCATACGAGCATAGCACATGGCGGAGCTGGCACTGACGTTCCATGTGTTCTGTTTGCCAAGGGTAATATGGCCAAAAGAGGTGACAACATTTAAGAAAAAGGGAAAATGAGTGAAAATGGCTGGAATCTTTTGTATTGAAAGAATTCGTAGTCCTGGTGTCAAATTTTGAAAGGCTGACGAATTAGGTGTCAATTCTTGCGAGGCAGATGAATTGGGTGTCAAAATATTGAAATTTCTCCAACAAGTCAGGAGTGAACGTACACGACGATGTACCTGAAAGCACTGAATCCACACGTACATTGTGTCACGGACTCACGGTGGAACACTATGCCCGGTAGCCGCAGTACGGCTGATGCGTGCCGGCGAGCCAGAACGGGTAGGAGATGTTGACGCCGGCTCGCAGGGCGTCGAAGTGTTCACGGCGGCCGCGGTGGGAATAGGACTGGCTAGCAGAGCGAGCAGTAGTATGGCTGGCCAGAGCAGGCCAGCGGCCGGAACAGGAACACGCGCGTGCATCTTTGCGTTGTGAGTTGCGATTGCTTTTTTTTTTTTTTTTTTTTTTTTTTTTTTTTTGAGAAGAGGAGCAGACGTACTTTGAGAACAACTGTCACAGAGGGCAATTCCAGAGTCCTCTGTTCAACAAGCAGAGAGGACTAGCTCGTTGCGCCAGCGCCACGTACACTGCACAACTTTTCTGAAAACAACAACACCTTTACTAGGCACTCAAGAAGTGATGTATATCAGAACGTGCCAACCGCAGACTATTTCTGAAAACAACACCTTTGCTAGACTATTTCTGAAAAAAAACACCTTTGCTAGGCATTCAAGAAGTGATGTATATCAGAACGTGCCAAGCGCAGACTATTTCTGAAAACAACACCTTTGCAATTTCAACACCTTTGCTAGGCGCATAAGTGAAAGAAAAGAGCGGCAAGTTGCTATTAACAGAAATATATGTAGTACGTTAGGAGGACAAAGGATCTCAGATATCTTATTATGCAAACTTAAGACTTTACCTCTAAAAGCCTTAATCTTTATCACTTTGAGTGAAAGATATTATATTAGACAATTGTTTTTGAAACAAATATCCTAGTACTTACCCTCTGTCATAGAGAATTAGAGATACCTACACAAGTTGAGTGCCCAATTCCAGTAGTGTTGTAGGCAAATGTTTCACAACGTAGGTAACCGTCGTAAGATTTTTGAATTCACAACGCTGATCCCCTTCATATTTAGCACTTCACTAGAAACTTGTCTTGTTGTACCACTGATCATGCTCGTGCTTTCAGCATTCCAACTGTAAGCTGGAACGTCGCTGCAAAAGAATGAAAAAAAAATTGCTATATCAACATTGTTATAAATGATACGGAATAATTGTTGAAATATATGTATCTCAAATAATATCTTACAATATTTGACTGAAGTTTTGCCTTGGTGGCATGTCAAGTTCATCTGTACCTCTCTCAAACATTTCCAAGACCTTTCCCATGGTAGGGCGATGCATTGGTAATATTTGGATGCACCACAGGCCAATCACACTTATTTTTTCTCGGGCGATTCCTTTGTTTTCATGTGTAACTTCACATGCCTGTAGTCCATCGTCTTGACCAAAGTGGTCATAAATCCAATGTGGAAAATACTTTTCACTTGACTGTGGAGCCATCGATTTAACATTTTTCTGCCTCCAACCATCTCCAGCAACATCATTCCATAACTATAAACATCCGATTTTGCTGAAACAACTCCGAAGGTTCGAGAATGCACTTCGGGGAGCTATAAACCCAGGTGTTCCTCTAGCACGGTCATAGAAAGTTTGCTCTCCTTGGTATGGCATAACTTGGCCAAACCAAAATCAGCAATCTTTGGGTGAAAGTTTTGATCCGAAGGATATTTTGAGGCTTGATATCGAAATGCACTATGCGTGTATTACAACTATGGTGCAAGTATTCCAACCCTCGAGCAATCCCAATTGCTATGGTATAGAGCTTATCCCATCCTAAAGTTGCTTTGGGATTCTCAGAGTATATATATACTTATCCAAAGAACCATTTGGCATATACTCATATATTAGGGCCCTCTTTGAGCCTTCCAAACAAAAGCCAAATAAGCTAACAATATTAATGTGTGATGTCCGGCCAATACTCATAACCTCGTTGACAAACTCCTCGCCATCACCTTCGAGTCATGCAAGAATTTTACTGCAACTAGACGACCATCATCTAGCGTTCCTTTGAAAACCATGCCATAACCACCTTCCCCAAGCTTATTATTAAGGGAAGATGTTATCTTTGTTACTTCGAGTATTTGTATCTTTTTGGAGCTAGTGATCCATGTGCTAATATGAGGGCCTCAATGCTTTCTTCTATGGTGCTGCTGGTCTTCTTGCACAGGAAAAGGCTGACTTTTCGCCCGATGCCATACAAACACATATATACTTGGTAGGAGCAAGCTTGCAGCTACTGAAATCGAAACTGAAATTAAAGTAGATGTTATTTCCTTCTCGCAAAACAATGAGGTGTTATATTATGAGCATTCAGATTTACAGGCCATAAACAATTCAAATTGTGAATGTGAAAATAAATTATAATGGTCACATATTTTGCTCGAAATCTTGTAGTTTTATATTGAAAGCTATAAATTGTGGGCTGATTGCTTGTATTTTTCATAATAGTATCTATGTGCAAAATTTATATATGTAAGTAGTTTTATAGTAGTTCTTCTAAGATCTTCCAGTTACAATAACTGAAGCTAAGAATTAACTTATCCGATTAAATAACTATGTATATATAACTACTGAAATTTGGATTAGTAGCTATGGAAAAGAATGTCAAAAGTAGCATACCTATTAGTACTATCCTCCTGCCATTCCCGTTGACACCTAAAATAGCATGGAAATTAATTTAAAATGAAATAAGTAGTGGCATAATGATTGTTTTGGTAAAAGCAAGGAATGATATTAAGTATTTTGTATCTGAAATTTGAAGCATCCAACTCCCCTTATGCTGATTATATTTTTCTTAACTGTAAGGCCGAAATAATACTGAATTCGATTTTTCTTAACTGGAAGCAGGCAGGATCACAGCAGGGGGCCCTTTGATGCGCACCTTCACCAGTGTCCTGATGCTCGTGCCATTTTGTTGCCACCCGGTTGTAAGCATAGCGGCCTCCGTGCAGCTATTGTTACTTCTTCCGTCGAACAAGGCAGCTGCGCAGAGGCAGTTGTCCAAGCACAGATCTTGGCATTGCTCCGCTGTGATGAACTGCCGCTGCGCGTAGAATATCATGTTCATCGGCTGGTTCCAGTACGTGTTGGTTAACTCCACGAGCTTGAACTCGGAAGCATGGCTCTTGTTCCCGTCGTCACAGGTATCCTGAAGAAACGCTGGCGAACAGCCCTTGTACCTGAATTGCGTGTGCGAGAAGGTATAGCCACTAAGACACTCACAGTCAAGCCGGTTGTCAGCACCGTATACGACACAGTATGAGTTTTGTCCACACATGCCATGGCCACCATGTGTGGTCGTTTGGCAGCCAGTGCTTGGTGTAGACGACGGCTCCATGACAGACCATGCGGCGGTGCCGTTGCCGCCGGTGTTGTTGGGGAGGATGTAGACACGAAGGATTCCATCTGGGTCCAGCGTGGCGTGCTGGTAGAACCGATTGCCGGGCGAAGAAGGAATGGGCTGAGCCTGAGGGGATGTTAGGTTCCTGCTGCTGCCGTCGGCGAGTCGGTAGTAGAGGTGCCCGACGAGCTCGGCGTCGAAGAAGAGAGTCGTGTTGCTGGCCCAATTAGTGTTGCTGGCCCAGTAGGCGTCGCCTGAAATGGTGGAGATGCTTCTAGCAAAATCTGTCATGTACATGTACATGACGATGTTCCCGTCGCCCTGCACGACGAAGCTGAAACGGCCGACCGAGAAGTCCGCGTCGGAGGCCCTAGACCGGAGGAATGTATTGGGGGCATGACCTGCCCCGGGGAGCAGGGTGTCCGTGGGGTGTCCGAAGCTCTCCCAGACGACGGTCTTGCCGTCGGCGCCGAGGAACTGGAGGTTGCCGGTGTCGCGCAGCGCGAGAAGGGAGCCGTAGTTCTGGCTAGGGTCGGTGTAAGGGCTCCAGGCCGCCTTGCTGGGGCTAGCAGGGTTTGCTGCTAGTAGGGACAGCTGGCCCGCGGCGGTTAGGTTCAGGACGGACTGGCCGGCGGCGACCACGGCGGAGCCTGAGCCCGCGTCTGCGGCGAACCACACGACGCTGCCAGGATCAGAGTGAAACCATATCGCTAGGAGGAAGGAGTTGGAGTTGTTGTCGAGGGCGCGGAATCCGAAGGCGAAGTCGCCGGAGGGGCTGGTGATGTAGTTGGGTGGCGTCAGGCTCTCGCCGGCGGCTAAGCTGCTCCGGGTTGACGTGGCTACAAGAACGTACGGCTGCAGTCGCATGGCAAGGAAAAAGCAAGGTGTGTACGAGGTGAACAAGGGAGAGTAGTGGCTTCATTGCTGGATAAGCTAGTAGAATGGCTCTCTCGATCTCTATACGAGGATGAGCTAGGATATTTATAGCCAGTGCCACCTTATTTATGGAGCAAAAATTCAGCAACACTCCATTAACTTTTCTCATCAAGATGTCATCTAAACCCCTTCACTTTTTAATGTAATATATGTGGGTCCCTAAACTTAGAGCATGTTTTGATTGTTAGTCACCCGACTAAAATTTTTAGTCATCTAACTACAAATTTAGTCACCCCTCCTTTAAATAAAGGGACTAAAGAAGAGAGAGAGAGAGAGATAGAGAGAGGCACGTGGTACAAGAAAGAAAGAGTACTATAAGCTAGGGTATCCCTAACTTTTATATTTTAGTCAACTCCTGACTTTTTAGTCACTTTTGTTTGGAGTTTAGTGACTAAAAGTGACTAAAATAGGGGTGACTAATTTTAGTCACCCTAATCCAAACACCCCCTTAGCAGAGGTGTCATCGAGGATTCTAAACTTTCAAAGGTGATCATTGTGGGTCCAAAACTTGACAGAGAATGTGTCATCTAGGTTCCTAAACTTTGAAGGTGGTCATCACATGCCCTAAACTTAGGCTGTGGTGTCATCCCGGTTCAAATGTGTAATTTTTTCCGCCGGCCAATCAACTTGAAAGTTTAGGGATATGGATGAAGCATTCTGCCAAGTTTAGGGATCTGTGGTGGTGTGATCAACTTAAAAGTTTAGGGTGGGACTTGGATGACACTCTTTACCAAGTTTAAGGATCCACAGATATCACTTTAGAAGTTCAGATAACACCTTAAGCTAATTAAGTTGATGGATGTGCAGTGAATTATTGTCTTATTTACACCTTCCGTGCTCGAGACGGCTGGCTATATCTATATGGCAAAGTGCCAAAGCCTATGAGTCTAGGATGCACGAAACAAGCAATGAAATTATATTTCCCTAGTAAAAAGAAGCAATGAAATTATACGGTGAATGTCGCTCATCAAGTTGGCAGTTTCTCCGGTCTTTTTGTAATTTGTCTCACGCAGAGAACAAGATCCAAGATGCATGGTTGCAGAGCTATCCAGATATTTACCGCCGGTAGCGGTTTTGTGACTCACGTCGTGTCCGAGGGGCCACGGCGCACGCAGCGCCATAGTCCCAACGAGTAAAGCAAGCTAAGGAAAATTCGTTCGCCGCTCCAACCGCCAACAGCTCTTGTGTGATGTTAGAGAAAAGAAAGGTACCCGCTGAGTGTCACTCAATTTGTGAATGAATGCGAAGCATTTGTTCGCATTCATTCACAAATTGAGTGACACTGCGCATTCATCACAAATTGGTGACACTGGCGGTACCTTTCTTTTCTCTAACATCACAAGAAACTGTTGACGGTTGGCGAACGAATTTTTTCCTTGACCACTGTTGGGACTATGATGCGCCGTGACACGACGTGACGCAAAGGTCGAGGCGGCGTATGGATAGCTTTAGCGAGATAACCATGCATCTTGGATCACGCAAAGAACAAGATCCAAGATGCATGGTTGCGAGCTATCCGTATATTTACCGCCCGGTAGCGGTTTGTGACTCACGCCGTGTCCGAGGGCCACGGCAAGACGCGTCATAGTCCCAACGAGTAAAGCAAGCTAAGGAAAATTCCGTTCCCTCCAACCGTCAACAGCTCTTGTGTGATGTTAGAGAAAAGAAAGGTACCCGCCGAGTGTCACTCAATTTGTGAATGAATGCGAACAAATGCTTTCTTGACCATGACCACTGACTGGATTTGACCTACAACATTCGGCTTTGGAAGCTACAAATAAAGGTGGCTTGTGCAATGGCGCAATGGCCCCTAAAAATTTTTACAGTTCTATATTTCCCCAAGGGTTGCTCTGTCTATATTTAAATTTAATACCTCAAATTCAGGTTGGAATTCTGAGATGTTTTTTTTTTTTTTCCCACACAGACTTCATGCACAGTTTCAAAAGTTCCCATAGCTCAAAAATACTGATCCCCATCGAAATTTGTTCCCCGCCCAATTTGCACAATCTCAAAATCTTTGACGCAATTCAACACAATAGGAGTAGAAAAAGTGAGTGAGGAGGCGCAATAGTTTCAAAGCAGCAAGAGTATGGAAAAATAGTGAGTCAAAATCAACAGACAAATTAATTGTAACTCAGCTTAACGACATACTATTCTAAGCCATATTGAAATAAATAAACACCAATTTAGTAACAATGTCAAAACAAGTGCATAATAGATAAGTTGTCCACAACTATCTTTCTTCTTGTATTTTTGCCCGTGATGCGGTTGATATATTCTCGTATGGATACAAGAGCTACACATCGTCGTGAATTCCCATCATACGCCAAGATCACAAAGTTCTTTCGTAGTCTTTGGTCATCATGTGCAGAAGGCAGACGTAAGTAATAAGTTGAAATTACATAAGACCACAAACATAAAGTACAAATTGGCATGAATTGTCCATTGTTCCACAATCCACATGGACATGAGCTGCAGGCTGCAAAACCATGAAGACAAATAAATTCCTATATAGCATAATAAATACTTAACTATTTAAACCTGAATATAGTTAACTTATTGCACCATATGTGTTGGCGGTTCAGATGAAGTTACCCATCTTGTATGGTTGGAATGTCCACTTGAGAGTATATGTTTGCACTAAAAGACATCGACAACACGTCTAGGAGCTTCCACTTCCAATTGTACATAGCGCTTGTATGTCATATCTTTACACCAATCAGGAATAGAAGTAGGACAAAGCACAGTTAGACATTTTTTCCTTGTGCCAAGGTGTTGCTCGTGAAGCTCCCAACTTGACCTCAGTGCTATGCTCAAATCGCTAGCTAGGAGGAATCCTATTGGCTATCAATGACAATTTACAAATAGCTAGCTAGATGAGACATATCAATAAGAAAAAAATAAACACCATAGTTGAGAGTTATGTGAGAGAGATGTTTCTAGGAGATTGAGCTAGATTAGATATTTATTAGTCGCTAGCTATTTGGGAGTCGCTAGCTATTTGGTCTCTCTCCTCGATAGCCAATGAACGTGTTACTTTTTTTATTATTTTTATACCTCATCTAGCTAGCTATTTGCAAATTGCTGCTCATAGCCAATAGAATTCCTCCTCGCTAGCTATTTGATCACCATTGAGACGCCCTACGATAGATGCTTCTGCTATGCTTTATTAAGTGGAGGAGCTTTGTCATTCTCGAAGTGCCATTTTCCACGCGTACGTCCTAATAAATTCTTCCTTTGATATGATGACAGGAGATCATCGACGACCCAAACCCCCAAAGTCAAGGGTAAACGAGACGTAGTGAACATTCCAAATTGCGTCCATGTCACGATGCATGGTACATGCGTACATAAGGCCGGGCTTCCACTGTTTTGAATGAATACCAGGGGCGAGAATTAGAGTATAGTTATTGGGGTTATCTGACCCCGATAACTTGCTGAAAATAGCACTAAAAATACTCTTATCCACATAAAAATCACTTTTGAAATAGAGAATCAATACATATTTGGCCCCGCCCGGTGAGGCAATATCCTACATTCGCCACTGATGAATACGTACATATAGCTTGAACAGCGCAACAAGCTATACATGGAAACCGCCAACAGGTATGGCCACTACTCGCTGGGGGAACTGTATTGCTTGTCAAAGCCTAGCAATAACATTACCGGAAACGACCGCTTTGCCAGGCACTCGGCATAATACACTCGGCAAACTCTTTGCTAAGTGCTCGTGTCTCCAGTAGTGTAAGCTAGTGGTCATGGTCAAGCACTCATGGTCAAATTTTTTTTTTCTTTTTGACTCGTGGTCAAGCATTTGGAAGTGGACATGGAGCGAAGCGGACCGGGGTCCTGCATTCATACGGATCGATCGAGCTTCACTTGATGCTTAATTAGCTTGCTTCACACATTGGGGCTAGCTTTATTTCCGATGACGCACGCGTGTGCCGTGGCCCTCGGACAACAGCGCAAATGGTGGATGGTCAGCTTTACATGTCGTCCATGAAGGTTACGAAATAGTACACAGGATATTGAAGGTTTAAAATTTATAACATGCATAAATGTCTTTTTAATCTATGCATCCATTATGTACTAATAGCATCTCTAGTGGGGTCTGCAAATTCGGGTCTCAAAATTCCATACATGTCGGTAGTGATGAAAACGAATGGAAACGGACGGAAAAAAACTCATTTCTACTTCCGTTTTATATATTTTTTTTTGGCGGAATCGGGATCGGGTTCAGAAAATACGGGTACGAAAACGGAATCGAATATGCGGAAGTACTGAAACGAACCAATACGGACGTTGAGCCGGAAAGAATAACGCGATCAAATATTCTCGAGTATACATGAACAAAATCACAAAATAATGTACGCGTCACGAAGTTATTAGTCCAATATTCACTGGTATGCCATGTGTTAACATGTTAACATGCATAATTAGTGATTAGTATGTTTATGAACATATAAATTTTTGGACATATCTTGTGGAGATTAAAAACGGGATGAAAAACGGAATAAATACGGGTCAATTTCGGGTGAAAACGGGATTCCTCGGAAACGGACGGAAAAACCCTTTTTCTACTTCCGTAAATACGAAAACGGGATCCCACAAATACGGAAACGGACGGACAAATATAGAAAACGGAACGGGTCGGAACGGAAATTTTTCCTTCCGTTTTCAACGCTACATGTCGGCCCGCAAAAATAAAAATAAAAATGGGGGCTCAAATTGACTCTCAACTCCAATTGGAAGAAGCAACTTATCCATTTAGGATTAAAATTTAGGAGTAGGGGCCTCCTATTGCTATTGCTAGAGTCTTGGGATTAGGAGGGTATGAAAAATAGGAGCCCATTTAAGATCTCCACTGGAATTTGATTTTTGGTCTAACTCCTTAAAAAGGGTAAGGACTTGTTTAGAGGCTTCCATCGCGGTCCCAAGTTACGCCGCCGCCGCCAAGACTCCAGCTGCCCCGTCCACCATCCGTCGTAGTTCCCGCCCGCCGCCAAGCCTCGTGGCACCGAACGCAACCCTCCAGGCTCAAGCGATCCTCATGCAGAAGATGGGCGTGGTCACTCAGCCGCAGCCGGTTGATCTCGACGCCAGCTTTCGCCAAGATTCGACGCGTTCGCAGGCCAGCTCACACCATCGAAGGAGGAAGCTATGCAGGTGCTGTTCGGCGACGGTTTCGACCCCGTTGCTCGGAACCTGAACCTCGTTGGCCTCGAGGAGGAGCAGCAGTAGTGCGGTACTCGCCGCGTCGCTTTTTGTGTATACAATGTCACAAGGCAATATTCTAGTGTGGAATATGCGTGGCCTTAATGGTCGTGCTCGCCGCAATCTTTGCCGCCGTCGCCGTGGCCCAAGAACAGCCGCCGCTGTTCGTTCGCAAGAGTCCAAGCTGGACAATGTAACCGACACTCAAAGCTGAAATCCTAGGATCCGGGTTTGACTACGACTTTCTTCCTTCGTGAATGGTGGTTATTCCTGTTGGGTGGTCGCGTGATCGGTGGACGATTTCTGTCGTCCACAAAGGAACATTCTCCATCTCCCTAAGTGTGGACACAGATATTCCGCCGCCATTAACTAGGCCGAATCCGAAATAAAAGCCCAATCAGCGACCGAACTCCCAGCTCGACCGACGGGTGCTTCTCCGTCTCGAACGAGCTCCCCTCCGGACGAGCTCCTCCGACACGAGCTCGAGTTCGCCTATCGACCCACTCCGCCCGAACGAACTCCCTCACGACACGAGCTCTTCCACACAGACAACCCCGAGCTCGAGCTCGGGTCGACGAGCTCCCTTCCGTCTCGAACGAGCTCTCGTGTTACACGGATTCTCATCCAACAACG
Organism: Hyparrhenia diplandra; assembly: GCA_015847255.1. Lineage (NCBI taxonomy): Eukaryota > Viridiplantae > Streptophyta > Magnoliopsida > Poales > Poaceae > Hyparrhenia > Hyparrhenia diplandra. The sequence goes on from JADLZK010012746.1 coordinate 50,385, forward strand.
GGCTCGGGCCACGATGACGGGGCCGACAGAGCCGCGGCTACTTGCGGGCGCCGCAGCCTATGGCGGATATCGCCAGAGAATGAAATCCCCGAGACACGCGCGGTATGGCCCGTCAGTCACACGCCATGCCGCGCCGAACACTACGACAAACGCTACAAGACAAAGATGACCTCGACGGCGACAACCGAGCCTCTCGCCAGCTCTCCCCCGTCCACATGTTTTCCGCGACACAAGGTACAAGCATTTACACCGGCGGTGCCGCCGCAGGCCTGAGCGCGGACAGGGCGCTGCGCCTTGCGCTCGACAAGACGTAGGCGACGACGGCGGCGGGAGCCGAGCTCGGTGTCTCTTCCATCACCGACCGCCGAGCTCAGCTCGACGGCCGGCGCACGGACCTCAAGTATGAAGCCGCCCCTACAAAATATACTCCGACCGCGGGTAGGCTGCGGCGTAGGGCGGCGACGATGCGCGACGCCGGGCGGTCCATGCAAGGGCCCCCGCAAAACCAGCGGCATCTTCCCTTTGCCCCTTGAATTTGCGTTCCTTCTCCCTCTTAAGTCCCTCTCTCCTGGTGGCCTCCCGTGCACCCCCTTGCTACTATAAAAGGGGAGTCTCGGCCATTGGGAGAGGGCAAGCTCAAGCACACAAAGGCAACTAGCTACTACACACTCGATCACCCACTCACAAAGACACGGGAGCTCATCTCCCCTCTCTCACCCGCTTGTATTCACCCCGATACGAGCATTTGAGCTCGGATAGTGCAGACCACCGGACTAGGGTGCGCCGATTAGCCCCGAACCAACCAGTATAAACACCGTGTCATTGTCCCTTGAGCTAAGCCATCGTTGCACACATTAGCCGGCCGACATCGTGGACCGTGGTATACGACCAACACGGTTGGCGCCGCGGTAGGGGGCAGCGCTAGTGTGTGACGATCGCCACTTCGATGGCTCCCTTCACCACATCTCCGGGCCCGCGCACCGATGCGCCGGGACCCTGGACTTCACCGGCACCAGCCCGAGGGCCCCCATCGGGATCACCTTCCCCGGCCGGGGCAGACGGGCCGACGCCCGCCTAGTCCGCGATGCCGCCGACCGGCCGATCCGCTCCGGGCGGGACGCGACTTCCGACCGCTGAGCCCCACGCTGCGGGGCGGCCGACCGCTCGTCAAGATTGCGGACTCGGCTTCCGCACATCCCGAGCCCCGAGCCGACTCGTGAGCTCTTCCGCGACGCCACCTTCTCCGTCGCCAACGCCGCCCCGCAGCACCGCGGCCAGCCCGCCTCCCCGACGAGTTCCTTACCACATACACCGAGATGTACCCACGTGGACAGCTCTTCCTACTAGCGCCCGGAGCAACGAGCCAGGGACGATCGGGCCTCGAGGCGCGCCGGTAGCTTGAGCCCGCAGGGTCGACCCCGCCGCGAGTGCTACATGTGCCAAACCCCGACGGCGCGGTGCACAGCGTACGTAGCGAGGAGGAGTCCACCCGGCACACCCATGCGCACTCAGGGATGAGACTCGACGGCTCCCTCAACAGCACAAGACCTGGCATTTCTTAGCGCAATCAAAGGAAACAGTATAAAACCCATCCCTAATAAAAAGCGCTTAAATGCGCCGCCGACATTCCCAAGTAAACCACCATGTCGGTGATCCGAAATGGGATTGTCAACGGATAGATCTTGCCATCTTAGATATTTCATCCATAGCGCACGGATCTATCGTTGTAGCATTTCACCCGGAAGTATTCGTGGTATCGTTATTTATATTTTCCCAAAGGAAGGCATGTGTTTAATAAACCAAAGATGGCATCCGAATAGAGGAACATGTGTTTGCTTAGACCAAATTGTTCATAACAGGGGTAAGCAATAATAGTTCATAGATAGTGTGACACACACTTAAGAGTCCACCGCCTAAAGGATAAAGAAAAAATAGATAAAGAATGAATGAATAACCTAATGGAGTAATTCTAATGTATCTAGTCATGGCCATACAAATGAATAGTTAGGATCATATGCAAACCGATTTAATCGTGGTTAGGTCTAGGATAACGGGGAGACTCCCGGTGCCATACGGCCCAATGGAAGCATTTACGAACTCCTACAAAGACACACGAACGTGGGGGGATTTCAAGGGACGGTCAAGGCTTGTCACGACCAAGCCGCCTACCCCCTCAACCGTGGCGTGCACTCATATCCGCAGTGTCGTAATACAGGGGCACCATGCCCGCATATTAGAGCACTACTCTTGTCCCCCCCAGATCCCCACTCGTCGAATGGACGGACTAGAACAAGAGCAAACCCAAGGAACAACGAACCGTTATCCCACCTCTAATCAAGTTAGGCATATGATGATCGATGATGAACCGAGATGAACATGTCAAGATTATGATATGTAAACTATATGCTAGTTCATATACCAACACAAGAACATGAACAAGACTATACTCTAGTTCATAAGTTAGGCCAAGAACATAGATGTAAGACTTGCAAATAGAAGAATGCTCCATAGAGAAGATGTATTACCAAAGCACTTTCTTCTAGGAGACAAGTCCTCCTTGTAGCTCTTCTACTCCAAGTGCTAACCAAGAACTAAGAAGAAGAAGAAAGTAGAAGAAGAAAGAAGAAGTAGAAGAAGAGAGAGAGGTAGAGGTGGTAGAGAGAGAGAGATTTGGTTTGTTGGACTCCAAGTGGTGTGTGTTGAGAGAGGAGGAGAGGGGGACTACTTATACACTTGGAGGAGGGGCCTAAATGCTAAATTACACCAAAACCGACCCGGTAAACCTTCCTAATCTCGAGCAAACCGACCATCCCACTGGGGGGGAATCCCCATTTGGCGTGTGCACGAACCGCCTCCCCGGTTGGGCCGAAACCGCTTCCTCGGGGGGTGCGGCGGCCGCACCAGTGGCGCGCCGCACCCCGGGCTCGGCCTGGCCCGGTCTCGGTGGGGTGTCGTCTTCCGTCTTGAAAAGTTGTGGGTCGGGCTTGGCTCGACCCAATTTTGAGGTTTTGGGTCGATTTGCTCATGGGCTTGTGTTTTGCAATAATGCGCTTTCCTGATGGCGCATTTTTTGGTCGATTTTCCACTTGCTTTTATTATAAATCTGCGAAATAAAATAATAGACACTACAAGTGGAATTTTATTAGTGATAAATGCATATGAGTATAAAAAGGTATAGTTTTGCTCCCTTTATGGTAGTAAGTTGACGGGAAAAATATGTCGTTGGTGGACGTCAACAACCGCCTAAAAGCGTGTCCATGAGCGCCTCGAGGAGCTCAAGGAGGCCGAGCGCCGAGATCACGCAAGAGCGTGAGGCTCTCCCGAGGAAGGAGGCCGACACCAAGCTCGAGCTCGCGGAAGGGAGGCACGGCGCCGCATCGAGGAGGCGGACGACCTCCCCGGTCTTGGCGGGGCAACCCAGAACCTCAACGCCGCTCCATGCTCCTACATGACCTCCCCGAGCCCGATGGCGCCGAGGCAGGCGAGTGCACCGGCAGCTGCGCATCCCTCATCGAGAAGGCCGCGAGCAGCAGATGGAGAGCTCCGGCGCCGCACCGCCGGCCCGAGAGGAGCACGAGGCCTCCTCCGACCAGAGGCCGGATCGAGACGACGCCCACGAGTCCACGCCCGGCGCCGGATCGCGAGAACCGCGACGACGGTGACACCTCGATGCACGCCGACAGAAGCTCGAGAGGAAGCGACGGCGCCGAAGGCCGAGACCGCCGTGACGACCGGGCGCGACGACGACGACCGCCCAAAGGCGCCCTACAGCAAGAGGAGGGGTGGGCCGCTACGACAGCCGGGAGGACCGCAGCAGAAGTCCGACGCAGAAGGCGGGGAGGCGACAACGCGCGCTCCCGAGCCGAGCTCGAGGTAGAGTTGGGGCGGGAGCCCTACTCCTGACGGCGACGACCGCGGGTTCACGGCGGAGGTCCACGACGCGCTGCTCCCAAAGTGCTTCCGCGCCCGACCTCCATCCGAAGTACAATGGGGAGACAGCACCCAGCCAGATGGCTCGAGGATTACCGCCAAGGTGGCGAAGCCTGGGAGGAGCCGATGACGAGCTCTTCATCATCCGCACCTCCCTATACCGCCGACACCGCCGGTCATGGCTCGAGCACCGCCCTCGCAGTCTCATCAACACCGGCACGACCTCCGTAACATCTTCGCCGGCAACTTCCAGTGGAACCTACTCCCGCCCCCAAAGAACACGTGGGACCTCCGCGGGCTGCAAGCGCCGGAAGAATGAGCCTTTCTTGCGACTACATCCGACGCTTCTCCAAGCTCGCGCAATGAGCTCTCCGACGCCACCGACGCCGCGATCATCACCGCCTTCACCTTTGGCATGACCTCGCGAGATGCTCATCCGCGAGCTCAAAGATCCGCAAAGCCCAAGACGGTGAAGGAGCCCACGACCGCCACGAACCACGCCGGGGCGGAAGCCATCTCCGCTGTCCTCCACGGCACCACCGGCAAGGGCAAGGAGAAAACCGCCGACGAGGCGCCGAGGGATCAATGTCGCGCCCCAAAAAAGAAGAACAAGAACAAGCGCGCCAAGAACGAGGACGACTTCGTGGCGGTGGCCGACAAGAAGAAACCGGCGCCTAAGCGGCGGCCGAAGGCCCCCAAGGACTACTTCGAGAAGAAGCTCGAGCTCCCCCTACCCCAACCACGAGGGTCCCGCCAAGCACAAGCTCAAGGGACTGCAACCTCCCCTGGAAGTTCGTGGATCGGTATGAGGCGGGTGACGGGCGCTGGCAACGAGCGGAACGAGGATGAGTACGACGAGCAAAGCGGGCGACAAGGACGTCTTCTTCGAGGACCCGCGGCCAACGCCGCCGGGCGGGCCGCCGGCATACGAATCCAAGCGCCAAGCTCCTACGCGCGAGGTCCTCTTCACCGAGCCCCGCAATGCCCTCCTACCTCAAGTGGTCCGAGGCACCGATCACCTTCGACAAGAAGGACCACCGGGTGCACGTCCCTCACCCGGGCGATTCCCGCCGTCGTCGACCCCATCGTCGGCACCAAGCCGCCCAGGCAAGGTGCCGATGGATAGCGGCAGCGGCCTCAACCTCCTCTACATCGACACCATGGAGGCTAAGCATCACGCCGAGCTCGCCTTCTACCTTCAACGGACCCCATCCACGGGGTGGTGCCGGGAAGCGAGGCGTTCCGCTCGGGCGGGTCGACCTCCCCGTCACCTTCTCGGCGACCCGAGCAACTTCCGCAAGGAGGTGCTCACCTTCGAGGTGCTCCCTTACAAGAGCCGTACCACGACTTGCTGGGCCGGCCGTGTTACGCGAGGTTCATGACCGTGCCCAACTACACGTACCTCAAGCTCAAGATCCCCGGGCCCAAGGGCGTGATCACCGTCAACTCCACCTTCGAGCGCCTTCAATCTGCGACAAGGAGGTGCAAGACACCGACGCCCTCATCGAGTCCGAGAAGCTCATCCCCGAGATCCTCACATGGGTCCAGGGAGGACTCCAACGAGCTCAAGAAGGCGTCTAGCACGGCCAGCAAGGCGGCGAAGTTCATCCGCCGAGCTCGAGAAGGCGGCGGGCTCCTTCGAGCCGGACGAGGACGCCAAGACAGTACCATGGACAAGGAAGGGTGCACCGTTCGGGTCGGTGCCGAGCTCACTCCTAAATAGGAAGCGAGCTCGTCGACTTCCTCCGGCGAACCTCGAGGTGTTCGCGTGGAAACCCTCGGACATGCCCGGCATACCGGGGAAGTCGCCGAGCACTCCTTAAACATCAAGCCCGGTCTCGGCCGGTGAAGCGCCGGCTCCGCGCTCGGACGACGGCGGGCGGCGGCGAGGCAATCGCCGAGGAAATAGATAAGCTCTTAGCGGCGGGCTTTGTTAAGGAGGTGTATCATCCCGAGTGGATAGCCAACCCCCGTACTAGTCAAGAAGAAGAATGGGAAATGGAGAATGTGTGTTGATTATACGAGTCTCAACAAGGCATGCCCAAAGGATCCGTTTCCTTTGCCGCATCGACCAAATCGTTGACTCCACCTCCGGTGCGAGACACTGTTTTCTCGACGCTTACTCCGGCTACCACCGGTCGCGATGAACGAGCTCGATCAGCTCGCAACCTCCTTCATCACCCCTTCGCGCGCGTCGCCACGTAACGATGCCGTTCGGGCTAAAAATGCTTTGGCGCCACCTTCCGCAGGTGCATGCAAAAAGTCTTCAAAGAGCTTCTCGAAAGCGCGTTGAAGCATCGTCGATGACATCGTAGTCAAGATGAAGCGCACGGGAGAGCTCATCCCCGACCTCGAGCAAGTCTTCAGCAAGCTCGCGAGTTCGCGGTGAAGCTCAACCCCCGAGAAATGCGTCTTTGGGGTCTTTGGGGTCCCTCGTGGGAAGCTTCTCGGCTTCATAGTGTCCGAGCGGTATTGAAGCCAACCCCAAAAAGATCGAAGCCATCCGAAATATGGGCCCGATCAAAACGCGTCAAGAGCGCATGGCGACTCACGGGATGTCTCATTTGCGCTCAGCCGGTTCATAGCTCGTCTCGGCGAGCGTAGTCTCCCACTCTATAAACTCCTAAAGAAGTCGGAGGGCTTTGCCGGACCAACGAGGCACGCGGCGGCTCTCGACTCTCGCGAAAGAGCTCCCGACCAACCCGCCGGTACTAACGCCGCCAAAGCAGGATGAGCCGATGTTACTCCACATCTCGGCCACCTCCTGTGTCGTCGCACGGTGCTCGTGGTGGAGCCGTGAGGAGGAAGGGCATGCGCCGCGGCAGCGTCCGGGTCCGGTCGCCGTCACAGGTCCTCTCCGACACCAAGACGCGGTACCCGCAGCTCCGAAGCTCGCCTATGCCTTGCTGATCACGCGCCGCACGCAACGCCACTACTTCGACGCGCACCCAATCACCATCGTCTCCAAGTTCCCACTCGGCGAGATCATCCGCAGCCCCGAGGCTACTGTGGCGCATCGCCAAGTGGGGCATCGAGCTCATGGGCTCAGACATCGCGCCAAGGGACGCCATCAAGTCCCAGGTGCTCCCCGATTTCGTAGTCGAGTGGGCCGAGACTAGTTGCCCCCCAAGCCGGACGACGACGAGTATTGGATCCTCTACCCGACGGCTCCGTGAAGAGGTACGGCGGGGGCCGGACTGGACTTCGTCCTGCGCAACGTGCGCATGAGGTACTCGATTCGCCTCCACTTCACCTCATCAAATAATGTCGTCGAGTACGAGGCCCTAGTAAACGGACTCCGCATCGCCACCGAGCTCGGCATCAAGCGGCTTGAGGTCCGAGGGGACTCCAAGCTCATCGCCGACCAGGCCATGAAGGAGGCCGGCTGCGTCGACCAAGGACGATCGGCGCGTATTCCGCGAAGGTCGCTGCGAGCTCGAGGAACACCGGCGGTCTCGAGTTCAAACACGTCCGCCCGCCAAGATAACGGGCGACGCCGACGTCCTTGCCAAGCTCGCCTCCGACCAGGAAGCAAGTTCCCCCGGTGTGTTCGCTCATGACCAGTACCTCCCCCTCAATCCGACTTGAGGGGAGGGCTCAAACTCACGCCGCAGATCCGGCCAAGACGCCTTTTGTGCCTTTTCCGACAAAAGGTCGAGACCTCGCCGAGCCTCGAGCTCGTCGATGGAGGTCGACCTCGATGCACAAGTCTTCGCTATCCCGAGCCGATGCCCTAAGATGGCTAGGGGACGGCAAGCTCCCCGACGGAGAAGGAGGAGGACCGCGCATAGCGTGTCGAGCTAAATCTTATGTTATCATCGAGCACGAGCTCTACAGCGGAGCGCATCCGGAGTACTCGGTGCCGCATCACTCGAGGAAGGGCGCGAACTCATAAAGGAGATACACGCGGGGAGTGCGGACACCATGCGGCCCCGCGAGCTCGGTGGGCAAGGCTTTTTGCCAAGGCTTCTCTTGGGCCGACGGCCGTTGCCGACGCCCCAACCGGTCATGCGCCGCCGCGAGGTGCCGCCGCAAGCGGATGCACCTCCCCGCCCAGCCCTCCGGACAATCCCCATCACTTGGCCCTTCGCGGTCTGGGGACTCGACATGGTCGGCCCATTCACGAGGTCGCCCGGGGGCTTCACGCATCTCCTCGCCGCCATCGACAAGTTCACCAAATGGATCGAGGTCATGCCTATCTCACGCACGCTGTCGCAGAGACGGTCAAGTTCTTCACCAAGATCGCCCACCGCCGGCGTCCCGAACTTGATCATCACCGACAACGGCACCAACTTCACCGGGCAGATCTTCTCGACCGGTGCGACGACTATGGCATCCGCGTGGACCGGGCGGCGGTCAGCCACCCTAAGACTAACGGGCAGGTCGAGCGGGCCAACGGGATGATTTTTGCAGGGACTAAAGCCACGCATCTTCAAGCAACTCGAGAAGTTTGGTGGGCGATGGCTCACCGAGCTCCCCGCCGTCGTATGGAGCCTTAGGACTACGCCCGGCAGAGCCACGGGACACACCGTTCTTCCTCGCTCTTCGATCCGAGGTCGTGCTCCCCACCGACCTCGAGTACGGCGCCCGCGAGTCAGCGCGACAACGACGCCGGCAACTAGGCTTCGCCGAGGACGCCGCAGATCAACTCGAAGAAGCCCGCGAGGTCGCCGCTTCGCACACTTGGCCAAGTACCGGCAATCAATGCGCCGCTACCACGACCGCCACGCACGAGGACGAGCCTTGAAAGATCGGCGACCAAGTCCTACGACGGGTACAAAGCACGAAGGAGAGGCACAAGCTCGGCGCTTTGGGAAGGGCCGTTCACCATCTCCCGACTTCTACGACCAGGCTCATACAAGATCAGGGCCGCGGCGGGTCGGGGAGCTCACCAACGCTGGAACATCGAGCGGCCTACGTCGCTTTTACCCTTAGATGTACCCAGCAAAAGTCGTCTTCATGAAGTTTGAATAAAAAGCACACCTCAATGCAAAATTTGTGCAAGCATTTGAACTCTTTTCGTTTTATTTTTGTTGAGCAACGGCCGCCCCCGCCCTCTCGGCGAGGCCCACCCTTGCTCGGGGGGCTACAGAGGGGCGGGGCGCACACCCCAGCGTGTCTCACGAATTCATTTTTCAAAAAATTCCTAAGACAAACTCATAGGCTTGTCGGGACCGTGCTTTCGGATTGCTCGACCTCTATCGCTTTCTTTCCAGACTTACACGCAGTGTTATACGATCAAGTTCGAGGTCTCCGAAGACATAGCGCAATCGCCAAACGACCTTGCGTGCCCCCGCGGCCAGTGAGGAAAGGCCCGCTACTCAAAGGAACGAGCTCGAATTCGAAAAAACATAACAAAGCACATAAGGATGAAAAGAAAATGACTTCTTTATATATAGCTTAGTCGACTCAAGTTATATTACATTTTGCCTCGAGCTCGGGGACTTTGTTCAACAAAAGAGGCCCGCCTCGACCTAACCTACTCTTCTACGGAAGAATCCTCCCGGACGACTCCCCTTGGCGGGACGTGGGCTCAAAGACGTCGAGCTCTTCGCGGCCGAGCTTGAAAAAGCTTCTTCGCCATCTTCGGCGTCGCCTCGCTTTGGCGGCCACCGGTCGAGATCCGCCTCGGTGTCCACTTGTGGCCAGCCCTTACCCACCACATTGGTATCAATCTTGGGGTAGTGGGTGAGACAACGCCGACCGCCTTGTGAACGGGCGCGACAAGCGTTGCCCCTCACCACGCACGGACACGAAGCACCCGGTGGCCGGGTTCAAAGCTCTTCAATGCCGGGGACGCCGGAATCGCCTCGGCGTCGGGACCAGGTCCGTCCGCTCGCACTTTGACTCCCGTGCGGTGTCCTCGGCCTTGATCGCCCGTCGGCGGAAGCCCGGCGACCTCGGTCTCCGCCCCTGGAGCGCCTCGTTCTTCTGTTGGAGCTCGGGCCCAAGGCGGCCACAAGGTCGTGCGCCCTTTGCCGCAGCCTCCTCCTCCTTCGGGCCGCAACCGTAAGCCGCATGTGCGTCGTGGTGGCCTGCGGGAGGACAGGATTTCTCCTTGAGGCTCGGGCCGCCTCAGCGACTTCTCCTTCTCACCCGCAAAAGAGACAAACAATGCGGAGCATGAGTCTCGAAGCACGAAGAAGAAAAAGCAAAACTCACCGACTTACACGTCAGGGACTTCATAGAGCTCTTCCCGATTTGCCCAAAGATTGGTTTTCGACATCGAGCCGATGCCTCTCCGCCTCAAGCGTGGAATAGAACCGGCAGCTTCGGCGACTTTGCGGTCGTAAGCTAAAGGCCCGACCAACTAAATCTATCGCCTCTCTACCCAAGAACGAAGGTGAAGAAAGAGCTCGAACAGCACTTACATTCGAGCTCGCGGTCGTGCTCTGGAGCATCCTCGCGGTGGTGTCCCCGTCCTCCTTGAGCCGCGGTCCGGCAGAAACGGCGCCGGCGCTCGAGCTCTTTGTCCTCGGCCGCGCGGAGGGAGCGAGCCCTCGTGCATCTTCGCCTTCTTGGCGGTGGCGAGGTCGATCTCCTCCGACGTCGGCGGCTACGCCTTGGAGCCCCAACGTAGCTCGCGGCGACCTCCCGCGGACCTTGCGGGCAACACGCTCACCAGTCCCGCGGATGTAGGCGTCGACATCCTTCATCCGCTTCGCCGATGTCAGCGGTGAGAAGTGAACATTTGGCTGAGGGCCTCCGCTCACCCGAGACCAGGTCGGTCGAGCCGCACCATGAGCCCCTCGAGCTTGAGGCCGGCCACCGCCGCTTGGTTGTACCCCACGACAGCAGCTCTCAGGTCCGCAAAAGAAGAGGCTAGCGCCACGGCTACGCGATCGAGGCGAAGGTGCGAACGTGTCCCTACCCGAACAACCTGGTGGAGACATTCGGCGCGTTTCCTTAGCGCGCGCGCCACCTCCCGACCGCCATCATCTTTCGCTCCCTCCGTCCACGCCATGGCAGGATGGACCCCCGGGCGCCTTCCCACTCCACGGCCCGGGGACCGCCAGGGGAAGAGTATTCGACGAGGGAGGCGCCTCCCCGGCCGGTGGTACGTCGCCGGGGGCCGCCCGGCATCGGCAACCACGCGTAAACGACGACTCGGCCCTCCCGAGCTCGGCGCGATCGCGGACTCCGGCGCGCCGCACCGTGTGCCCCGAATGACGGGAGGAGAGATGTTGATGTCGACACGGGGCTCTGGAACTTCTATGCTCATATCGCCCCGACCGTATCCGCTGGCCTCGACAAGGAGGGGCTGAGCTTGGGTCGGGAGCACCGCGCCCCCTCCGTCCTCCCGGGGACTCGAGGTCGATCACCATCCGCTCCGCCACCGCCTCACGGCCCGGGTGCTCGGCACGATGAGTGCGGCCCGACGCCAAGGTCTCGATCCCCGTGATCGAGCCCAACACCGTGGTCAGCGCCGCGCCACGGGGACGGTGCTCGAGGATGAGGCCAACGCACTTCCCGCCGGTCCGGTCTCTCCTCCTCCTCCTCCGGAAGTCGGGAGGACGCCCGTCGCCGGGGGCCCGAGCGGGGGAGAGCCAAGGTCGCCGAGCTCGTGGCCCCCCGTCGTCCTCGGGCGTTTGGAAGGGTTCGGGAGCCCTAGTGGCTTGGCCTTCCCGGCGAAAATAAAAGAGCAAAGCTCACGTCTGGAGAAAAAGAATCACGGACGCCAAATAAACAGCGAAGACTCGAGCTCAAAGCACTTACTCGTCGGCCATCCGCCTCTTCTTTCGGGCGGCTTCAAGCCCGAGGCTCCCTCCTCCTCGGCACCGCCACGGAGAGCTAGGCCAGCCGCGGCTTGGGACCGTCCGGACGGTCGAGGTTGCCGCTTAACGGGCGCGATCGGGGCCACGGCGTCCCCGGGATCCGGGTCCCCGCTCCTCTCCTCGACGGGCGAGGTGTGAGCCGCCGTCTACTCGAGCCCCGGATGCTCGGACGGCGTCTCGTCGGTCTCGCACCTCGCTGTCCCCGAAGACTCGGCACCGGCTGGGAGCGGCGTCGGGAGCGACGCCAAGGGCGGAAACGGTCCTCATCGGGGCCGAGAAGGAGGGGAGGACCACCGCGCCGACCTGCACGTCACAAAGTCAAGAGAAACGACAACACACAAATCGTAGCGTCAAGAAAAAGAAGAAGAAATCAAGCTCACCATAGCCCTCGTCGCCTGCGAAGGCAACGCTGCTGGAATCGAGTTAGGCCCGCCGGGATCATGAAGGGCTTCGGTCACCTTCGGACCCACCACTCGGCGTCGTCATTGGGGAGCGGTGGCGCGTCCGCAGTGCCCTCGAAGGGCGCCTCTCCTCCGTCATCTCGGATGTGGAGGACCCTCCGCCTCGGGGAGCGACGTCGTGTCCTAAGCGCCCGGGCGATGATGAGGGCTTTCTGTGAGCCCGGCGTCGTGAGGAGCTCGACCTTCCTGGCCACCTCCGGATCCGCGGGCAATGGTAGTCGTCGTCGTTCTTGAGGTAGAACCACTCGTCGCGCCACCCGGATTGGGCGTGGGGGTGAGAGGCCGAGAACCGACTTGACCCCGGTCGCTGGGTTGGATGGGTGATCGCGACCAATCGGACCCGGCGTCTTGACCCGTCGAGCTATGCTAAATCTTGGCATGGAAGAAGGCGAAAGAGCTCCCAATTCGCCTCGATTCCAGCCCACCCCTCGCGAAGGTGGTGAAGGCGGCGAGGTGGAGAATCCTGTTCGGATTCGGGTGTTGGAGCTCGACGCCTTGACGAAAGAAGAGCGCGGAAGAAGTCGGTGGAGGGGACGCCGAGCCTCTCGTGGAAGGAGGTGAAGGAGACGACATAGCCGCCCCGGCGGATGGGGCACGACGTCCGTTGGAGGGGCACGATCCACCCAACGCTGCCGTCGCCGGGCGGAAGACCGCCGTACACCACGCGCTCCTCCAAAGATCTCCTTGGTCACCCTCGCCGGTGCCCAAGAACCCATGGCTTCCTCTCCACGCCGGCAACGACGCCGCTCGAGCTCCGCAACTCTCCGTCACTCGGCAAATGGGTACGGGGATGGCGGATCGGATCTAGGATGCAGGAGCGATGACGAATTTTGGCGGCAGACGGAAGAAGGGAAAACTGGCTCAACCCTCTGCCCACTCCTATTTATAGGGGGAGCTCGGGACGGATCCGTCGAGGCGATCGGCCGGCGAGGGCCCACTACACACTAGGGCCCCTCCGGAAGCCTCCACGCGCCCCCTCCACGTGGCAAGCAGGCGGGCGAATGCCATAAGAACGGCAGCGGTTACTTCTCGGCGAAGGTAGCGGTAATTTTTTCCCAACGGCTATGTTTCTTCCCAACGGCTCTTTTTACTATGGGTAAAGACTAGCCGAGCTCGCCGCCAACGGTCATATTCCCGACGGATATCTCGCGACCACGAAGCTCGCGTCGAGCATGAGCTCTAGGTTCAAGGCCGGCTCTCGAAAGCACGAAGGCCGCTCGAGACAACCCGAGCAAGGAGCACGGTGGGGAGCGACACCGACGGTCCGCACTCCGAGCTCGCGAAAAGAGCTCGGGGCTCCCCTCCAAAGTGCGCTTTTGAGTCGCCAAGGGCAGCAAACCGACGTCCGATTATCTTCCCACGGTGAAGAGGCGTCGAGCCCCCGAGAACACCTTACGAGGTATCGGGGAATCGTAAAGGTCAAGCCCTTGGAACATGAGGTCGGTCCACGCAGCCGACTAGGCGAACGAGATCGCGGCGGAGGTGAGCTCGGGCCTCACTCAAGTCATCCGCTAATAGCCCACCGAGCACTCGGCCGGCCCTTGAGGTAAAGCCGAAGCTCGAGCTCACCCCTCCAAGCCTTGAAAGCGTGGGGGGCGCCGAAAAAACACAAATTGCAACAAGCCTCGCGAGGACTTCTTGTCCTTGTGGAGCCTCAAACTACAACCGTGGAGCAGCTTCGCGCGCACCCGCCTAGAAATTTGGTCCCTCATCCCGGCTCGGATGAAGTCAATAAGCGCCCGCAGAGAACTACTCCCCTCACGCGGGGCTACGCGGGGAGGACGATATTCCGGCCGTCATTAACTAGGCGAATCCGAAATAAAAGCCCAATCCGCGGCCGAACTCCGGCTCGACCCGACGGGTGCTTCTCCGTCTCGAACGAGCTCCCTCCGGGACGAGCTCCGGGACACGAGCTCGAAGTTCGCCCTATCGACCCACTCCGCCTCGAGCGAACTCTCACGACTACGAGCTCTTCCACAATGGGACAACCCCGAGCTCGAGCTCGGTCGACGAGCTCCCTTCCGTCAACAAACTCCCCAAGCTTACCCTTTGCGCGTCCTCGAGCAAAAAGAGATAAGTACTTGGTTGTTGATCGGGAGTTGCTACTATGCCGATTACATTTCACAAGTGCCGTGGTTATAATAAGATTTTCTACTAGAGTTTGAATAAAATGGCACATCTTTTTCCCACCCTTTATTTCCTTTCATCATAGCGGGGCTTTTTAGCTTTTCTCAAAGTCTTGGGCGGTTGCCAGATAGAATGGTTATAACAGTAGATGCTTATCATTCATCCTTTTTGATCAACTTTTTATCTAGGATTTATTTATTTAGATAATGTTTATTTTTCGAGAAAACATGGGCTTTATTGCTATATATTTTTTTTGGAGAGGTGGGCTCTACTCGCCCTAGACTTTTGTCTTTTATTTCCTCTCTTTTTTTTTTTTTTTTTTTTAGAGATGTGGGCTCTGCCGCCCTCGGACACTTGTCCATTTTTCATCTTTTTTTTTTTTTTTTTTTTTTTAGCATAGCCCATATCATTTCTCTTTTCTTTCAAAGTAGATTCCCCGGATGTCAAGTTTCTCTTTTCGGACGAAATCATAACAAATCTATTTGTACCATATCATACTTGGCAACAACTTAGACTAGATAGAGCTTATGCAACCCACATGAATCAGGTTTCTCGGGATGAGTTTTTAGACTTAGCCACTAAATCCAAACTTTAGAGAAATTCAAATTATAAACTAAGCTAAGTGCAAAACATAAGACAGAGCAACTATTCATCATTTCAACAAGGGACTAAGACTAAACATTTTTATAGCTCACATATATAAACATTAAGGCATATAGAAGAGCTACTTATTCTATTTTTGGATTTTTTTTTTTTTTAGTTTTTTTTTCAACGCAGGATTTCTTTGAAATTTAAACATGCTATAATAAAATAAAATTTGATGAAAATAAATATGCAATGCAATGATACTGCGGGGGTCCTCCCCAAGCTATCTGGAGGCCCGTGGGTATCTTTATTTATTTTTGTTCTTTTGAGATAGCTGCCATTTTACCTTCGGGCGGAGGGTCCACTCTTTTGAGTCCGTGGATTTGGGACTTTCTCCAATTTTGTTGTTTGATGGTGCACCGCCTCCTGAGATACGGAGGGTGCACTTTTTAGCTTCCACACCTTTCGAGGAGGAGCGTATTTTGATTGTTTCTTTTGTTTTGGTTCTTCTTTTGGTGTGGAGCTACCTTCCGGGGCCTTTTGTCCTTTTGTAAAGATGGGGACCTTTTTCCTTCTTTGGTTTAGGAGCTGTCTTTTTCTTTTGTTCCCACCTTTTATTTTTTTGCCGACGCCTTGGAAGTGTTTGCTTAGGTCTTTTGGGGATTTGGATTTCTATTTCTTTAATGCCTTGCTCCCCATATTTTATCCAGATCATTTTGCACTCTTTCCGAGACTCGGGGCCTGAATTCAAATTTTTTTCTTCATTGCCATTGATATTGAAGCGGATTTCTCCGGCCCCAACATCAATCTGTGCCCCGGCGGTGCTCAAGAATGGTCGTCCAAGGATGAGTGGTGTATCTTTAGTAAATTCCATGTCTAACACCACAAAGTCAATCGGCACAAAATACCCCGGATTTTCACGGGTATGTCCTCCGCAATCCCTGGCGCCGGATACCTTATGGACGAAGTCCCAACTATAGTGTCATAGATGTTGGCTCAAGATTTGTATGTTTGAGCTTGTCAAAGACGGATTTTGGCATGACACTAACACTGGCGCCCAAATCACATAAGGCGTGGTTGAATATTTGTGTTCCAATTGAGCAGGGAATTGTAGGGCATCCTGGATCTTTCTTCTTTTCAGGCAGACGATTTAGGATAGCGGCACTGCATTCTTCGGTTAGCTTCACAACTTCCGTTGTTGGCAGTGGCCGCTTGTTCTGGATGATATCCTTTATGTACTTGGCATATGACGGCACATGGAGCATGTCTAGGAGTGGCACACTTACATGTACTTTCGGATCATCTCCATGAACCGAGTGAACTGCTCATCCGGTTCACGCGCTACGGTTCTTGTGGTGAAGGGTAGGTACGTTGTGTCTGTATATTCTAATGGTACCTCCTCCATTTCTGGCTCTTCTGCTACCTGTGGGGTTACCTCTTCAGGCAGCTTCTCTTTCTGTTTCCTCACCGTAGAGTTGGGATTTGGTGGGTCACGAGTAGACCTTCCCCCTCTGGTAGTTACTGCATTTATGCTCTCCTGGGGGGCTTCGGTTTGTCTCGAAGCTTTTTCTCCAACTATTACTGGGAGACGAGCAGCTAGCTGGGATATTTGTGCTTCAATCTTTCTGTTGAAATTCAACTGATTTGTCATAGCAGAGTTGAGTCCATCCATCTTGCTGCTGACTCCTTCTAAGATGTTATCAGTCTGGCTCATCTTGTTGGTGAGGTTTTCATTGATCTTGGCTTGGCCCAATACCAGGTCCTTGAGTGAAGGCTGACCAGGGGTTATAATTGGAATTGTATCCCCGGTTACCTTGGAATGGTGGCCTAGATGGTTGTTCCAGCCTTACTTTGCCGAGGTTGGCGATACCGTTGTTGTTGTTGATGAAGGCGGCTTCTTCACGGGTCTCAGTGCGATTATCCTCCGAGTGGCCAACTCCACCACATGTCTCACAGTGTCATGTGAGCATCGTGGCGTAAACCGGGCGCCGCCGGGTAATAGAGTTCGTGCTGCGCTCCTCCAGCTTCTTCAGCAGTAGATCCATTTTTGCGGCAAGCATATCCGCCTCCTTCACGGTATGCATGCCTATTTGTGTTTTGGCTAGGGCTCTGTCTTCACCCCAGCTCTGGTTTGCCACCATTTTGTCGATCAGGGCTGTTGCCTGATCTATGGTGAGCGATAGAAATGCGCCACCAGCAGCGGCGTCGAGGTGCCCCTTCGATATGGCCGTGAGACCATTGTAGAAGTTTTGGAGCACCAGCCAGTTCTCCATCCCGTGGTGCGGGCATGCTAGAATGTATTCCTGCAGCCTCTCCCACGCCTCCGGAATGGGTTCCATTGATGTCTGCTGGAAATTGGCGATCCTTCCCCTCGGGGCATTGGTTTTGCCCATGGGGAAGAATTTAGCCAGAACGCCGCATGAGCACTTGGCCCACGCATCCGGCGACTTCCTTGTCCTTGTAGAACCACTGTTTCGCCTTCCCCACAAGGGAGAAGGGAAACAGGCGGAGCCTGATAACGCCGGGTTCGACGTCCTTGATAACGATTGTGTCGCACAGCTCAAGAAAGTGTTGGAGATGAGCGTTGGCGTCCTCGCTAGGCAGTCCACGAGAATGGACCGGTGCGCACCATGGTGATCGGCCAGTCTGCTAGTTCAAAGTTTTTGTCGCCACATTCACCACCGGCCCGGTGGGCACGTTGGTGACAGCGGGAAGTAGAGAAATCGCCTTGGCGACTTCTCGGGGCCATGGCTTGAGATGCGGTTGGTGCGGGGATGTCGGTCTCGACCGTCGGGGTTCCGGCCGAAGAAGAAGCGGCACGAGACCTGTTCTTCCTTAGGAGTGCCTGCGGATCGGAGATGAAGTTTTCCGCGCAAGAGAAAACCCGACATACACTATCCCGTTTTCATCCACAACGGAGAGAAAACATAAAAGATTAGCCTTTGTATGAGCAAATGGTAGCCACGCACATAGTTCATATTCATAGCCCGCCTAGTTTATTTTTTTTTCACAATGCCTTCCTCAAGAACGGCGCCTTAAATGCTTGTTGACATTTCTTAGCGCAATCAAAGGAAATGTATAAAACCCATCCCACAATAACGCCGGGAATGCGCTGGCGACATTCCCAGTAAAACCACCATGTCGGTGATCGAGAACAGATTGTCAACGGATAGATCTTGCCATCTTAGATATTTCATCCGCAAGCGCACGGATCTATCATTGTAGCATTTCACCGGAAGTATTCGGGGTATCGTTATTTATATTTTCTCAAAGGAAGGCATGTGATTGATAAGCTAGCATGGCATCCGAATAGAGGAATATGTGTTTGCTTAGACCAAATTGTTCATAACAGGGGGTAAGCAATAACGGTTTATGGATAGTGTGACACACACTTAAGAATCCACCAAACAAAAGGATAAAGTAAATAGATAAAGAATAAATGAATACCCTAATGGAGTAATTCTAATGTATCTAGTCATGGCCATACAAATAAATAGTTAGGATCATATGCAAACCGATTTAATCGTGGTTAGGTCTAGGGTACCAGGGGAGACCCCACCGGGAAGTCTCGCTTCCCACCAAGGCATTTACGAACTCCTACGTAACATACGAACGTGGGGGGATTTCAAGGGACGGTCAAGGCTTGCCACGACCCAGCCGCCTACCCCCTCAACCGTGGCATGCCCTCATATTCGCAGGTGTCGTAATACCCGGGCACCATGCCCGCATATCAGAGCACTACTCTTGTCCCCCAGGGATCCCCACTCGTCGAATGGACGAACTAGAACAAGAGCAAAACCCGAAGGAACAACGAACCGATATCCCACCTCTAATCAAGTTAGGCATATGATGATCGATGATGAACCGAGATGAACATGTCAAGATTATGATATGTAAACTATATGCTAATTCATATACCAACACAAGAACATGAACAAGACTATACTCTAGTTCATAAGTTAGGCCAAGAACATAGATATAAGACTTGTAAATAGAAGAATGCTCCATTGAGAAGATATATTACCAAGGCACTTTCTTCTAGGAGACAAGCCCTCCTTGTAGCTCTTCTACTCCAAGTGCTAACCAAGAACTAAGAAGAAGAAGAAAGAAGAAGTAGAAGAAGAGAGAGAGGTAGAGGTGGTAGAGAGAGGAAGATTGCCTGGTTTGTTGGACTCCAAGTGGTGTGTGTTGAGAGAGGAGGAGAGGGGGTCTACTTATACACTTGGAGGAGGGGCCTAAGTGCTAAATTACACCAAAACCGACCAGTAAAACCTTCCTAATCTGAGCAAACCGACCATCCCACCGGCGGTAACACCCATTTGGTAAGTGCATGAACCGCCCCCCGAGGTTGGGCCGAAACCGCCTCGGGGGAGGGCGGCCGCACGGGTGGTGTGTAGCGCCCCCCGGGCTCGGCCTGGTCCGGTCTCGGTGGGGTGTCGTCCTTGGTCTTGAAAAGTTGTGGGCCGGCTTGGCTCGGCCCAATTTTGATGTTTTGGGTCGATTTGCTCTCGGGCTTGTGTTTTGCAATAATGCGCTTTCGGATGGCGTACTTTTGGTCGATTTTTCCACTTGCTTTTATTATAAATCTGCAAAATAAAATACTAGACACTACAAGTGGAATTTATTAGTGATAAATGCATATGAGTATAAAAGGGTATAGTTTACTCCTTTATGGTAGTAAGTTGACGGAAAAAATATGTCGTTGGTGACCGTCAACACGGGCGGCACCGCCCCCTTGAACTGAAGCGGACGGACGGCGTGTGCACGGCATTCGACAAGACGTGTAGGCGGCGACGGCGGCGCAGCGAGCTCGGTGTCTCCTCCATCACCGACCGCCGAGCTCCGAGCTCGACGGCCGGGCGTATGGGACCTCGAAGTATGAAGCCGCCCCTACAAAATCTACTCCGACCGGCGGGTAGGCTACGGCGTAGGGCGGCGGCGATGCGCGACGCGCCGGGCGGTCCGGCGTGCCCTGCAAAACCAGTGGCATCTTCCCCTTTGCCCCTTGAATTTGTGTTCCTTCTCCTCTTAAGTCCCCCTCTCGGTGGCCTCCTGTGCACCCCCCTTGCAACTATAAAAGGGGAGTCTCGGCCATTGGGAGAGGGCAAGCTCTCAAGCACACAAAGGCAACCAGCTACTACACACTCGATCACCCACTCACAGAGACCTGGGAGCTCATCTCCCTCTCTCGCCCGCTTGTATTCACCCCGATACGAGCATTTGAGCTCGGATAGTGCAGACCACTGGACTAGGGTGCGCCGATTAGCCCCGAACCAGTATAAACACCGTGTCATTGTCCCTTGAGCTAAGCCATCGTTGCACACATTAGCCAGTCGATTACTGTGACCGTGGTATACGACCATGACACTAAGGTTGTCAATGCTCTCATCATTGGGTCGATGAATGGTGGCTGACAGTGGTCTACGGGCCGCAGGACGATCAAAGCAAGGTGGCTTTCCTAGACGAGCTTCTAGCCTTCAGGAATTGGAACCCGGGGCCCTGGCTTCTCTGCGGGAACTTCAATATGATCTACAAGGCCGAGGACAAGAGCAATGGTCGTCTTAATCGCCGGAACATGCGTCGATTTAGAACTTTTCTTGATAACGCAAGCCTCGAGGAGTTGCACCTCAATGGCAGGCGGTTCACTTGGTCCAATGAGTGGGATCACCCCACCCTGGAGCGTCTCGACGCTGTTCGCCCGATGCATCCCTGGCTCACCAACTTCCCCAACCACGTCCTCAAGGCCCCCTGGTCGACGGATTGCTCCGGACACGCCCTCTACTACTGCTGGCGGACGCAATACCTTGGGCGAAGAAGCGATTTCTCTTTGAGCCGCACTGGGCACGGGTGCTAGGCTTTCTTGATGTCGTCACGGCTGCTTGGTCGCCAACGCTTATGCACGCCGACCCGTTCAGGATCCTGGACTATAAACTAAGAAACTTGGCCAAGGCACTTCGTAGTTGGAGCGATAAGCGGATTGGCAGTGTCCGGCTGCAGCTTGCTTTGGCACGGGAGGTCATCCTCAGGCTTGAGGTGGCTCAAGAATCACGCCCGCTGTCGTTGTTTGAGGCTAACCTGCGAAGGAAACTGAAAGTGCGCATTCTCGGCCTCGCCTCTCTTGCGCGAACGATGGCCAGGCAACGGTCTAGGATCCTTTACCTTGCGGAGGGTGATGCCAATACAAAGTTCTTCCACCTCATGGCTTGCCTTAGGAAGCATCGCAACTTCATTTCCTCCCTGCAAGTGCAAGGCACGGAGCTTGTGCGTGAGGAGGCCATGGAGACGGCCCTGCACCAGCACTACGTCCAGATTTTAGGCACGTGCTTCAACCGTTCTTGACCTCAACATCTTGGGGCTGCCTTCCATGAATCTGACACATCTTGAAGATCCTTTCACCGAAGAAGAGGTCGCCGCTGCAATTGCGGACATCCCGAACGACAAAGCGCCGGGCCCCGACGGGTTCACCGGTCTTTTCTACAAGGTGGCATGGCCGATCATCAAAGTTGATGTTATGAGAGCTTTCAATGCCTTCTGGGAGCTTGACTTGAGGAGCTTCAACCTAGTTAACGAGGCCTACATGGTTTTGTTAAGGAAAAAGGATCAGCCCTGGATGATTGCCGACTACCGCCCGATTAGTCCGATGCACGTTTCGGAAACCGATCGCCAAGTGCCTTGCCAAGCCGTCTTCTTTGGTGCCATTGATGGGCTAGTTAGGCCAAACCGCACGGCATTCATAAAAGGTCGCTTTGATCCATGACAACTTTCGGCGGTTCGGTTGGCTTCCAAGGCCATTCATGCTGTCGGCCCCATGCATCCTTCTCAAGCTAGACATGGCAAAAGCTTTTGATTCGGCCGCTTGGAACTTCCTCGCTTGAGGTTCTTCACCATCTCGGCTTTGGGCAACGTTGGAGAGATTGGATATCATGCTCTTTGTCCACCTAAAGCATGAAGATTCTACTAAATGGTAGAGTTGGGCGCGCGATCCGCCATGCACGCGGTGTACGTCGGGGGATCCGCTCGCCCTAGCTGTTTGTCCTAGCAATGGAGGTCCTAAATCATTTCTGGACTGGTTGGACCGGCGGCCGGTTCTTGTCGCCTTTAGGGGTCGCCGGTTTTCCTTCACGGACAAACCTTTATGCGGATGATGTCGCCTTGTTCGTCCTACCCATGGAGGACGACTGGCTGGCCATCAAAGCGGCACTCGGACTTTTGGAGAGGCCTCGGGCATCTTCTCCAACCTCGACAAGAGCATTGCCACGCCGATTGGCTGCTCGGATATCGAGATAGGCTTGGTCCAGGACACTCTTACTTGCAAGATTGAGCACTTCCCATGTCGTTATCTGGGCATCCCGCTATCTGTGTACAAGCTGAAGCGTATCCATGAGCAGCCGTTGGTGGACAAGGTCGCTGCGCGTATACCGCATGGAAGGGAGGCTGCTCAATGTGGCCGGGAGGACGGCGTCGCTAAAGCCACCCCTGGCCGGCTATCCCCATCCACATGTCCATCGCCTATGCCTCTCACAATGGGCCGGCCAAACCGATAAGCCCCGAGCATTCATCCGGTCCGGGGATCGACCGCCGGTGGTGGGCTTTGCAAGGTGGCGTGGCTCGGGTCCCGTCGACCCACGGACCTAGGTGGTTTAGGTGTTGTGGACTTGCACCGCGCCGGGTGTGGCCTTCGTGGTGCGTTGGGAATGGAAACGCCCGCATCACCACACCGAGTGGGCAGCCTTGCCGGCAACTACAGAGAAGGTGGTCGCTGCGGTGTTCCGAGCCGGCACAGTCGCAACCGTCGCCTCCGAAACATCTACCCTGTTGCGGACTGATAGTTGGATCAATGGTGAAAGCCTCCAACACCTTGCGCGGGGATCTTTGCTACCGTGTCAAGGCGGAACGGGGCTTTCTTTGTCGGCGATGTGCTACCCGGCCATGCTTGGGCTCGACAGATCTCGGGGGCATACACGCACAAAGTCATTGCGGAGTTCTTTCGTATTTGGCCTCTACCGGGGACGTCCAGCTTGTCCTAGGGTTGCGGACACTATTCGTTGGCGCCCTGCTGGCGGATGGTCGCTACTCCTCGGCCCGGCTTATGGAGCTATGTTCCCGGGATCGTCGACCTTTGGGGGCCAAGGAAATCTGGAAGACGTCGGCTCCGCCCAAGGTCCGTTTTCTTCTTACATTTTGGTCATGCACGATCGGTGTTGGACGGGCGGAGCGTAGATGGCGCCATGGTTTGCGTGATTCCAGCCGATCGTGTCTTCGTGATCGGGTTGCCGGAGAAGATGAGCCACATCATCCTTGGTTGCAGCTACTGGTCGAGAGGTTTGGGCCATTGTGTTGCACAAGCTACGCCTGAGCTTCGTGATTCAGTACGAGGGGGGCGGCGTCATGGACCTGGTGGCTCCGCTCTAGGAAGGTAATCCCCAAAGTCGCCAGGAAAGGTTTTGATTCACTGTTCTTCCTCATCGGATGGTCGCTTTGGAAAGAGAGGAACGCAAGGACGTTCCAACAGGTGCAATGCCCCCGGCCACGCTTGCTTCTCGCGATTCGGGACGAGGCCGCCGCTTGGTGCCAGCGGGGTACAAGCACCTCCATTGGTTGTTGCCGTTTGTCTCTTAGCCTAGTTGCTTTCCCCGCCGGTTGCTCATTGGTCTGTTTGTAATCACAATCTCGTGTCGCCTATGGGCGGGTTATCAGTAATCCATGGATTACTGATACTTTGTGTGTGTGTGGTGTGTTGTAACAAAAACACTCTCTTCTCCTTAATGAATACCGTGCAATGCACGTTCGAGAAAAAAAAAAAAAGAGGCTTCCAATGGAGTTGCTCCAAGAAATCAAGCAAGTTTATAACCAATCTAATTATTTCGTAAGGAGCAAGTTAGTAAATGTGCGATTTGGATCCCTCTCTTGTGTGGAGGGTCTTGTTTAATTTTATTCCTCATAAAAAAAAACTTGTTTATACGTGTCATCTCGGTCCATAAACGATCGATTTGAGGACCTATATGGTCGATTTGTAAGTTTAGGAACCGAGATGACATGAACAAATTTAGGGGACGGTGATGCGCCTTAAAAAAAAAAACGTAGGTCTTGCTTTTTACTTTTTTAGACAAAAGGACAGGAACTTGCCAACTCGACCGGTCCTTCATTATTCGTTCGGCGGAGACCAATCGTACTAGGTTTGACATAGCAAATCTATCCGATCATCGATCAAGCTGGCACTGGGTATAAACCTCACATCACATGCATCCTCGTTCGTATAGAGCCATTGTTGTTGTTCCTAGGCAGCTGCAGCAGCAAGGTGATGTTCGAGGAATACAGCTAAAGAGTAGAGACCCAGCAATGAAGAAAGCCACAACTCTCCCCGTTCTTCACCTCCTACAACTTGCTCTTTTCCTCCTTGCTGCCAGCATGCTTTTTCGTCAGCCGTACGTGGTTTCAGCAACCATGTCGTCGTCGGCCGCGAAGAACAGCTTAGCCGCCGGCGAGAGCCTGATGCCACCCAACTACATCACTAGCCCCTCCGGTGACTTCACCTTCGGATTCCGCGCCCTCGACAACATCTCCAACTCCATCCTAGTGATATGGTTTCGCATTCATGCTTGGAGGGTGGTGTGGTTCGCCGCGGACCCAGTCTCAGGCTCCGCTGTGGTCGCCGCAGCAGGAGCAGGCCAGTCCGTGCTGAAACTCACTGCTGCCGGCCAGCTCTCCCTCCTGCAGCAAGCTACTCCGCTGTGGAGCCCTACCCAGAACTATGGCTCCCTTCTCGTGCTGCGAGACACCGGCAACCTCCAGTTCCTCGGCGCGGACGGCAAGACCGTCGTCTGGGAGAGCTTTGGACACCCCACGGACACTCTACTCCCAGGGCAGTTCATGCCCCTGGAACACTCCTTCGGTCTAGGGCCTCAGACACGGACTTCTCAGCCGGCCGCTTCATTTTCATCGTGCAGAAGGATGGGAACATCGTCATGTACAGGACGGACCTGTTTTACGCTTTTGGTAGCACCAGCTCTACCAACGACGCCTACTGGAGCAGCGACACTGATTGTGCTGGCTGTGGAAACACAACTCTCTTCTTCGACGACGCTGAGCTCGTGGGGCACCTCTACTACCGGCTCACCGACGGCAGCAGCCGTAACCTGACAGCGGCAGCTCCTCAGCCCCAGCTTCCTTCTTCCACTCGCACCAGCAGTTGGTTCTTCTACCAGCACGCCACGCTGGACCCAGATGGAATCCTTCGTGTCTACATCCTCCCCAACAACACCGCCGGCAACGGCAACGGCAACGGCAACGGCAACGCCGCATGGTCTGTCATGGAGTCGTCGTCGACACCAAGCCGTGGCTGCCAAACCATGACAAAAAGTGGCCATGGTCTGTGCGGGCTCAACTCGTACTGCGTAAACGGCACTGACGACCGGCTCGACTGTGAGTGTCCAAGTGGGTATACCTTCTTGCACACGCAGTTCAGGTACAAGGGCTGTGCGCCAGCGTTTCTTCAGGAGACCTGCAACGACCGGAAGAGCCATTCTTCTCAGTTCGAGCTCGTGGAGCTGCCCAACACGTACTGGGTGAACACGGTATTCTACGAGCAGCACCAGTCCATCACGGCGGAGCAGTGTCAAGATCTGTGCCTGCACAACTGCCTCTGTGCAGCTGCGTTTGTTCGACGGGAGTAGCAATAGCTGCTTGGAGGCGGCTATGCTAACAGCCGGGTGGCAACAAAATGGCACGAGCATGAGGACGCTGGTGAAGGTGCGGACCAAAGGACCCCCTGCTGTGATCCTGCCTTACGCAGTCATTGCTGGACTCGGCATGCTACTGCTGGCCACTGCTTGCGTCCTCCTAGTGCACTGCCACATCACTAGCAAGAAGGCGAGGAGCAGGAAGCATCTGAGTGTGACGGTCTTCACTCGCAAGGAGCTCCGCCGGGCAACCAACGGCTTCAGCAAGCTGCTTGGCCAGGGCGGCTTTGGCAAGGTCTACCATGGCACCATCAAGTCCCCAGAACCACATGATGTTGCCGTGAAGGAGCTCAAGAGCGCGGACGAGTACCAGGAGACGGAGTTCGAGAACGAGGTGCAGTCCATTGGCAGGATCCACCACAAGAACCTGGTTCGAATGGTTGGGTACTGCAAGGAAGGGGTGCACCGGATGCTCGTCTTCGAGTTCATGCCAGGAGGCTCCCTGGGCGACATCCTCTTCAGGTCCGATGAGAGGCCGTCCTGGAGCTGGCGCGCCGAGGCTGCCATGGCCATCGCCAGGGGGTTGGAGTACCTGCACTACGGCTGCACCTCCCAGATCGTCCACTGCGACATCAAGCCCGACAACATCCTGCTGGACGACAGAGGAACCCCCAAGATAACGGACTTTGGGATCGCCAGGCTCCTCGATGGCGACAAGCTGAAGCAGACCATCACCCATGTCCGAGGCACGCTCGGGTACCTCGCACCGGAGTGGTTCAGCAGTGAGAAGGTGGACAGCAAGGTGGACGTGTTCAGCTTCGGTGTTGTTCTTCTGGAGATGATCTGCTGCAGGAAGTACCCGCCACCACCGGCACCAACAGATGACGGCCAGGATAGTCCGCGATGCAGCGACGACGACGATGACTCGGAGGAGGACCTAGGCATACCTGTGACACTGAGAGCATGGGTGTCAGACTTGGTTAGGGAAGGCGATATTGGGCGTGCTGTGCAGGGGAGACATGGACGCGTTGCAGGACCTGGAGAGGGTGGAGAGGTTCGCTCGCATTGCGATCTGGTGCGTGCAGGGGGGATCCATCGTTGAGGCCAACGATGAGGAGGGTGGTGTGGATGATGGAGGGCACCATGGAAGTGGACCCTCTACCTGCTGAACCTCTGGCTCCAAGGGATCATGACTTCCCAGCAGCTGCTGCTAGCAGTGGAACTCATGATAACTCCAACTCCAGTAGTATGTATATATCATTATGATTGAGATTGAGTGAAAATCATATTTCCGTGTGCAAAGAGCACCCTACTCACTAAGCAACTTTGTGTGCCGAAATTCAAATAAACCATGTTGTTAGAGCATGTCCATGAGACTAGTCAAAAAGTCAAGCCAAATTTACTATTTTAACTACTCTCTAAAATAGAGTTGATAATAAAATACTAGAGTACTCCGAGAGACTATGTAAAAAAAAGCTAGTGAGGTAGACTCTCCAAGAATAAAAAGAGCAGAGGTGGAGGGATGAAGAGCTAGCCAATTTGAAGTGTCATGTAGAGAGTATGTTGGAGGATGTATTTTCTTAATAATAGCTAAATTTAGATTTACAAAACTATTTGGCTAGTCTCTTGGACATGCTCTTAGCTTGTATTACAATAATTAGTTTTGCAAATGTGTTTTATGCCATTTTTTTTTTTTACTTTGATTTGTAGTGCTTCAGGACATCCTGTAATTTTATATTACATTCGTATAAAAGTTTCATGTATAAATTTGGTACATACATCAAAATTTATTATCTTTACTGATCTATCTGTCTATTCATTTCCTAACACAATACCCATTTAGCTAATATATGATCTCTATCTAGTTCTGATAAATTTACTAATTACTTTATATGTGTTTCATCCTTTGCATCACACCTCTTTGAGTTTTTAATATGTGATTTAGTTGAAACCTTAGCTTAAGGGGTACCAGTTCTTATTAAGGAATCGTTTTTGTGTCATACGATGAATATATATTTTGGCTTTCAACTTGATAGTATTTTTAACCACGCCTTAAACTCCGGTGCACCTTTTATTCAAAATTAGATTCTAGGTTTTAAAATACATTCTTAATTACTAGAATGGCATAAACAGTCATTTCAATTTGCACTACGTTACTTAAATATTAATTTGGCCTATTAAATAATAATATGTGTAATAGTATTGTTTATTTAAAAATAGAGTGCAAACTACAAGCATTGATATATCATAATTTTTAAGTCAAAATGTTTAAATTTATCTAAAGTAACAACTTGTCATTTATTATCATCAAGTTTCAATATAGCACTACCCAAAAACAGAAATTCCTTGGTAGCCCAAAATTTCCTTTTTAGTGTTGAAATCTAGCCGCCAAGGAATAATTATTTTTAGTGGTTGTAGTAAACTGCCAAGATAATTTGTATCTTTGGCGGTTTCATCCAGCCTCCAAGAAAAAATGTAATTTTTGTTGAATGTCACTGGTAACCACCAAGGAAAACAATAATCTTTTTAAATGCTAATGCAAACCATTAAGGAAAATCACCATTTTGAAATTAATATTTTTATGAATTTTTTCAAATGACATCCGATGGAGAAATGAACTTAACTAAAGTTGTAGTACTCTAAAAAGATCTAAAACTTTGTAATTCAAACAATTTTCATTGTAACTGTTGTGAGGTTAAGCCAAGTTAGTATGAGTGTATGACATTCTAGACCTGTCTCGTGAACGGACAGTCCTTAGAGATGAGTTGAGGTTTCAGGTGCATTGTTGCAAAGCATGTGCAAATCCAATCATTTTTTTCCTCCCTTTTTTTGGCAAATTTTCTGAGGTCATAATTTTGGTATCTAACAAAGTTCTAACAAAATTTATGTATTTAGGCTCTGCCTTCACTAACGAAATTAGGCCAATCCAGAACTTGTTTGTATCTCCAGTAAACTGAATCAGGTAAGCGCTTTTGGTTGAGTACGTATTATCCGTCAGAGATTCGCTTCCACGCGATATATCTTCTGATTCTACGACTCTCAGTGTTGCACTTATTGCTTCCCAAAGAAACGAACTTGGTAATTTCTATGATGCGGCGAACGGTAATACATGTGTAATCCAATTGTTCTCCTTTAGTGGCTTCTCAACCGAGATTTTCTTCTTGCATGATTTGGCAAATAAATTTTGAACTATGTTTCTTCCTGCCGAGCCATTTTATACAACTTGACCACCAATTTGTGCCATGTCACAGTTGCCTAATATCACGATCATCGAGCCATGAAAAAGACCTCTAGGAATAAAATTATATGCGCTCTTGCTACGACACCACCTAATGCACCACGCGTGGGTGCGTGGAATGCTGTTTCCGCCAGCCAAGGCGCCCATTGTCCCAAGGCTGGTGAGTTGAGCCTGTCAACAGCGAGAAAATATCGGCCAGCACTTGTGTGATTGGACACGTTAAGCTTGTCTAGAAGGTGTCACAGGGCACGCATGATGCGACGCTGTCGCATAGAATTCTATTCCGTACCTCCCTGTTAAGCTCTTTCCCTGTTTTTCCATTTGAAACATAACCGTCTTAGATGTACTCTCTCCGTCCCCGTTTTCTGGTCGTCCGGCTACAAAATCAAGTCCCAAAATTCTGGTCGTTGGCTACGGGAGTAGGCCGTAGCAGCCTAGCAGGGCCAGGGAGCGCAGTCCACCAGGGCTTATCCCTCCCACCCGCAAGCCTAAAAAAAAAAAAAAAAAAAAACAACTTATCCCCAAATCGGCATCCTGACCGCTCCGCCCACCTCCATGCCGCCCGCTGGCTTACTTTCCTCCGCCCTCCGACTCTTACGACATCCCCCCCGCCGTCCCCGCGCCGCCCCTCGCACCCTACCGCCCTCTTATGCACTTTGGTGGAAAAATATTATCCCGCTGATTTCTCAAGTCAAGAAAGGGATCAATTGGAGTCTCAGCTGCCACATTTTCAAATTGATGTATGCAATCATCCAGAACTAAAAGGAATTACAAACGCTTGCTGATCTAACAAGTGGACTATTTAAAACAGGTAAATGTTCATCTTATCCTATGGTGGATAGGTTGTTAAGATTAAACTCTTCCGGTATCAATTGCAACCACCGAGAGATGCTTCTCGGCTATGAAACTTGTGAAGACACGCCTTCGATGTACAATGGGAGATGGATTTCTGAGATTGTTTGGTAATTTATATCGAGAAGGAATTGGCTGCATCAATTAGTACCGATGATATTATTACAACCTATGATCTTGCTGGTAGCCGTAGAGCTAAATTTAAAATGACAGATATGTAATTTTTCTCTTAGTTGAGACTTATGAAAAGCTCATATGGCTATTGGTTTTACTTTTGTTTTGTTCATTGCCCTCCTATGCTCAATTCCTGGCTCCACCCCCGACATCGACGTCACAAATCGGCCAGCCAAAGGAAGAAGCTTGTTCCTCGAATGTCATTTGCATTGTTCTTAGAAACAGGCTTGTAGTCAACAAATCTTCACAGGAAAAAAAAATCAAGATGACAAATAATGTAGTGGCGGTATAAGTAACACTACCATCTATGAATTGAGCCACGGTAAGTAGAAATTGCAAATTGGTAAGTGTGCTCAAAGAGGGCGAGCTAGCTGCCGTAGGTACTGTTATATTTTGGCTTGTGTAAGAGCAACTCCAGTGAACCTACTTGAGCCCTCATATAGATATGGGGCTCAAGCCAAAAACGTGCTCGCCGGTGCCCCTACTAGGGCCCCAAATTTGGTGGGCACCTAATTCTCCCCTCGAGGCCAGTCCGACCCCATTCTCGTTGGCCTAACAGGCGGGGCCTAAATCCGCTGTTCACTCCTCGCGACGTCACGGAACCACAAGCGCTATTGCACAAGCGTGCACGGGAGCGGTTCCTCCCGCAATGCTGTTTGACGAGGGCACCGCCGGGCGAAGCGCGGCCACCCACCCGCCCATCTCCGACCGCGGCGGCGCTCGACGAGGAGCGTGTGCCCACCGCAAGTGGGATCAAGCGTGTGAAGAGGATGGGGAAGAAAGCTTATCTCAATGACAAGCGGGTCCCTTGTGTCATAGTCTACTAATATGGATTAGGGGCGGCCTTTATTTAGGTGTTGCTGCTAAGTAGAATGAATTTGTTAAGGCCAACAAAAGTAGGGAGAGCACAGGCCAATAAAAGTACCCAAATCTAGAGTTGCTCTTACCGGAGAACCGGATGGATTGGCAGCCTTTGGAGTTGCTCTTACCAGGAGAAGCGCTGGATCCGGCGGCCTGGCGGGCTATGGATAGCGCAGAAGAAGCTGCAGGCTGCCTTTGCCCGGCCAGAGTAGCAGAGACCATTGCAGCCGCGAGAACTTAGGAGGGCGCCCGCCCAAGACTAAGACGGAGAAGGCGAGTCAAAGGAAGTGGCAGGGCCCAAATTTTGCGGGACGAAGTATTTATTGGGCTATATTGAGGCCATGGCTCACTATGGATCTGACTGGTGAGTCGCCCCAAAGGCTCTTTTTCTGTGGAAAAATATGTAGCCCAAGCTTGGCCCAACTAAGTTAAAAATGTTAAATGCAACGGGCATGGCCCATCAAGCGACAAACTAGAAGGTCGAAGATGATGAGGGCCCTATTGGGCTTCTTGGGCTGGACTCGTTCCCGTCTCCACAAAGCGCTCCACTCGGGAACAGGCATGTCGCTTACTGTCACGCAATGACATCAAGGGTATCCACGTCACACAAAGATAGGGTATTATATATTATTATACATAGATGGATGGTGACACAGCACAAACTGATTCGCACTCGACGTGCACACAAAAGCAGGGCATACGGCCTGCTACTGTGCTGCACCCACACACTACACATAACACTGCTAGATGAGCCCTAGGGGAGGGGAGGAGGGACGACGCCATCATCGCAGTACCATTATTCACTCCTGATCAGTACCACCACTAGCGGCATGCGCATGCCATGCCACAACGCGACTAACTGCCATACTTATAAAGCTTAGCTAGAGACTAGTGTCCTTCCGATCTCCGGGTCATCACCTCACTTGCAGTTGCAGGGGTTGCAGGTGCAGGGGTTGCACTTGCACCCGCCGTTCTCAGCTCCGGCGGCCGCCTTGAACCCGCCCTCGGCGTGCCTGCATCCATCAAACGAAGTCAGTGGCCCAGCAGGAGTACATACATCATGCAACGTTGTTGGGGAATGGGGAGCAGATGAGTTAGCAGAGAAAGGCAGCACCTATGCCGTCTCAAGGCTCAGTGCAGGACAAGTATACATAGGAAAAAAAAGACATATCAATGTTTTCTTTTTTTGGCGCAGAGAAAAGCGGCAGCAGCATGTGTATTTCTTTCTTTCATGATGGCACATGACATCGCATTTACGGTTGCAGAAACTTTTACTACAGCGGCAGTAGTACAAACACCTAAACTTTACTTTAGACCTAGTAGGTATCAAACATGAGTCCATTAGTTGGTAAATATAAACTAAATATAGATTAATATAGACTAAACGAATACCCATGAGTCTACACCTAAGTTAGTTACAGGTCATCCAACACAGGAATTCTACACCCCATGTGCTGCTGGCTAGTACGAGTATTAGGAGCCGATCGAGCCAATAAACCAAAACAAGTCTCTGCGCAACGGCGGAAAAATAAAAAAGCTTCGTTTCAAAACAAAAAAAGAAATTGGTTTAAAAAAAAAGGCTACAGAATACGAGAGGGGGATGAGAGATCGACGAGCATGCATACTCCTTGGATGGTGCAACACCCATGATGACAGTCTGGGTGGTGGTCACCTGCTCAGCCATATCCGGGTACACCTTGCACCTGCATACACGCAGACAGACAGATCGATGAGCACGACGAAACGAACGAACCACAAAAAAAAAAAAAAAAAAAAACATACCACCTTGAGAAACAAGAACATGTCCCAGGTCCCAGGACCATAAGAAAAGATATGGGAGGGGGAAAAACGATCGCAGATCTGCGCATCCATCCACCAAAATCAAAGATCCATACACACAGGTTGATAAATCATGCCATACTCTTACCTATATATCCCCAAACTTTTTTTTAAAAAAAAAAAATATGTACGCAAACAAGATAAAACATTTCTACGCAAGCACGAGGAACAGCCTGACGGCAGCAGAGGTGCAGCGAAAACCGAGCCATGGAAGGCAGATCAGGAAACCAATATGCATGTCGTTCATCATCAGATCTGAGGAGAGGAGGAACGGAAGGGCAGGCTTACCCTCCGCAGCCGGTGCCGCACTTGCAGCCGGCGCCGCAGCCGCAGTTGCCTCCGCAGCACGGCATCCTCCTCGCAGTCCTCTCGACCTCGCAACCACACACGGCGAAGACGACCACCAATGAACTGAAGCTCGCAAATAAACAACCAAAAACTATAGATGCAACCTGCCCTGCTCTACTCCGAGGGTGAGGCCGCCACCTCCATTTTATAGGCCCAGGGGGGCCAAGGCGCAGGGGCCATCTGGCCGTCCACGCGGCGCGGGGCCTGGATGCGTCCTCGTGACGTGGGGCCGCCCCGGCCTGCGGGTCGCCGTGCGGAGTTCCGCTTGTGCCCCCTGCGGTCGCAGTCGAGTGCACGGCTCTGGCCGTAGCCGTCCATCGGTGCCACCCATGAGGCGCGGACAAATGCTTCAGCCAGCAGCAGCCGGAAGGGAGCCAGCCGAAGTGCACGACGTCGTGGCCCTGGTCCTTTGGATAGGGACACAGGCGTGTCTCGTGTGTCACAGTGAATGTGCTCTGCGGTGACTGAGAGTACTAAACATTAACAGGAACTGACCTTTTCTTGTCAAACAAAAATCTTGTAAAAAAAAGAACCGACCTTTTGCGCACGGCACTATCTCCCTCCGTCTCATAATATCTCAACATCTTTCACCCTGCGATTCTTGCAACAAAAGAGGGCATTCCATTGGGCCACGTCACCTGTTTCTCCCTCAACCGTCAGATCCAAAACCAACGTCCACGAGCGTTTCCAGCGTGGCTTGTACAGAGTCCGGTTCCACAGGCTTCGGGAAGTCCCGGCCAGAAGAGATATGGCTTTTTTTTTTTTTTATAAAGTATACCTGTATTAATTAAAGGAAAAGCAATACAAAGTACATCATTATAAGGATACGGATGATAGCTACCCCCGCCTATAATCTATAAGGACCCCAAGCAAATAAGAAAATTACAACCTGGTCCTTAGACCCATCCGTAACGAACACCGGCCGCAACCGTCTCCGTCGAAGACCGCCCGCCCTTGTAAAACCCTGAAGCACCAAAAGCCGGGGAGGAAACCGCCGACGTTGAGGTGGACTGCAGAAGACGCCGATCTCGCAAAGGCGAAGAAGTCGTTGAACGCCCATCCGGCCGGGATCACTATCCAGTTGAAACGGCGATGGTGGAGCCGACGATAGCATCCTCCATCACGGTGAAGCCCGAATCCGGTCGAACCACCAATCTTCCGAAGACCCGCAGCCACCACCGCATCCACGAAAGTAGGGGCGGGAGCCTCCACGCACCAAAGGCGCAAAGACCTCGCAAATTTAACACTCCTAAACAAGATCCAAGAACGGACCTTACCTCCACACCCTCGTCGCCGTATGCCGGAGGCGAACGCCCGGCCGAGACGGGGAAGAGAGCGAGAGGACATTATTCCTGGATGACGACGCTGCCGCCGCCTCAACGCCATCATCGGAAACCCTAACAAAGACCTAACCCTAACCATAGCTCCAGGACACACCACCAACTCGGGGAAGCACCGGCCCACGACCATCGCCGGCGTGGAGGCGCCTCCCCTCACCCACCCGGCGTCGAGGAGGACGCCGACGGGGGGGAGCCGGCAGCGAAGAGACCGGCGGCGGCGGAGTTGTCGGGCCTCTTGTTGCGAGGCGAGAGCAGGTATAGATATGGCTTTTTTACCAATAAGACAAGATTTCACCTAGGGCCTTGTTTAGTTTCCCAACTTGGGGGTCCAAAAGAAGGTTTTTGTACTATGCAACAAGAAGATTCACTGTCACATTAAAATACCGCACATGTTTCAAGTATAAAATCAAAAACTAATTGCATAGTTTTGTTGTACTTTTCGAGACTAACATTTTAAGCCTAATTAATCAATGTTTGGACAATAATTCATAAATACAAATAAAATGCTACAAAGGCGCTACTGAAATTCCAAAGACTGCCAACTTTGGAGACTAAACAAGGTCTAGCACACCAAGCTCACGAGCTAAAACTTCCATGAGGCCCAGCGGCCCCAGCCCAAGCCGTCACCTCCTCCACACCGGCTACCGCCGCCGCCAAACAAAGACAGGAGAAGCTCAAGCCATCACCTCCCTTCGCACGGTACCGCCGCCGCCAAACCGCAAGGGGCGGGCTGTGGTCGCTGCGCACGAGAAACCTATGCTCAAATTGAGACGCTGCTCGGGTGCGCGCGAGCCCAGGGGCGAGACTCCAACGTCCCCACATCGTCGCCGGCCACTCTTCCTCCTGAGCGAAATCGGCAGTGCCGAGCGCGTGCTCGCTATGCTCTGCTCTTTCGGCGCGGAAGAAAAAAAATGGGTAAACATCGCAGGAGCAATGGACGCACGTATGGGCTATGGCGGCGTAGGGCTACGACACGGCAAAGCACCGGCTGCGCAAGATGGCGGCGGCGCAGTCCGCGGGCTTAGCATGCAGCGTAGCCCTGAGGACAGGCGGTGGCGCTAGAGCTGCAAACATTATATTTATTTTCGCACATTACAATAACTAAAGAAATTCTGGATAGAGTAACGTCTGCAAATATTATATTTGAAAAAGGTAGAGAATTATGTTTATATAAATCTAATTTGATGTTATTTGGCGCTATAGTTAATTTTCTATATTTTGACAAGTTTCTGCATGTACTTAGTACCAATATGCAAGCTCTTATTAGCTTGTACTGTTCACCCTCTTGTCGTAGCAGGAAACAAATAATTTAGACACTATGATGCTCTTGCACATAAACCAAAAAGAGCATTTTATTCGATCCCCCAGCTATACTCACTCATGAGTGCCTGGTAATATGTCAAATTCCATTGCTTCAATTTCAGTACTACTTATTCCGATACAAATTTACCATTTACTTATAGTAATCAATATGGAGAACTTATCCAAAATAAGTAAAGACAAAGGAGTTAAAAAAGTATGTAATACCTACGGACCAATACAGTATTGTTTACCAATTTATATTACATAAAACGTTTCCGCTAAAAACCACTTTTCTGCGTACGTGCCTCACGGTTTTGGCCACCGGGAGGTCCGCGAGCAGGGGATCCTGCACGCGCGTATGGTCTTGCGCGCGCACACACGACACGCCCGCTACCAAACTGGTGGCATGCGTGGACGATGTACATTTAGCTGGAAAAACAGGTTCAGTTTACTTATATATATTAAGAGAGGAAAAACGGGTTCAGTTTACAAAGGAAAATGATTACAGGGATTTAAAAAAAGGAGCTTTAAGAGACAAAGGAGGAAATTAAAAAAAGTAACAGCACTGCCAACAGTTGAGCTAGACTAGATTGACAATCCATTGATCAATTCCTAAAGGTTTTCATCTCACGGAGGGGATTTTTTCTAAAAACGTTTCCATCTCACGGAGAAGGACGAGGGATTTTTTTTTTTATTATTATGTATATAATACACATGAACGAGAAAGTCTTTTAGGGAAGTTCCCATCTCATGTATGGAATTCTTTAAGGTACAGATCCATTTACTGTTATTCCAAATACTGTTGAATACAATTTTGTTTTTGTTTGACCGTGTGCTTTCTACGAGTACGAGTGTTGGTTGCTGGTTGGTGTCTGTCGTACCATGGCAGGATTGTTCTTCAATGACATGTCGTGCAGCACCACGGTTGTACGAGGACGTGCAATTTGTTGGCGACTTCGTGCCGTGTATCCAGCTCGCGGATGGTAAGAAGGCCCAGAGAGTTTAAGAAAAAAAAAGATTTGGAAGATGGAGTACATTGTCAGGTGTTCTGTGAAACCAACATCGAACCGCAATGTACGTAGCTACCGACACATCGGTGTCTGGGAATGTTCATGACCTGCTTATCTGAAAGGAGAACGAGAGTATCCCCGTGTTGAACGCCCGTCAAGGTGAGGACTTCAGCCACATAAAATTGGGTAATGCGACGGCGAAGGGATAAGTAGAGTGACCTCTATGTGAAGACTAGCGATCGAGGACCAGCGCGGCGTCTATGGGAAGACGAGTGCACCGCGGACAATACGATATAGGGATCGGCGTGTGCCGACGCAAGGTGCGGGACTCAGTATCTGTCGTTGTGGGGCCTAGGAATCAACGTGTGTTGTGCATTGTTTCAGGACATGACATCTATGCCAATAGGGCTTGGCGTGCACCACCATGGGGCTCTGGATTAAGTCCGCCAAGCCACTCGTGGCGACACGGAGCCGGCGCCCACCTATCTCATATCGAAACGCCGAAGCAAGCAACCGAGGAGAGAACTGTTAGCACAGTGGCACATCGCAGGTAACCTCTTTCCTCTGGTACGTTGATTGGCTAATCTGAAAGTCTTTCTCCCGTTGCAACGCACGTGTATGTTT
Organism: Hyparrhenia diplandra; assembly: GCA_015847255.1. Lineage (NCBI taxonomy): Eukaryota > Viridiplantae > Streptophyta > Magnoliopsida > Poales > Poaceae > Hyparrhenia > Hyparrhenia diplandra. The sequence continues at coordinate 87,530 of JADLZK010012746.1, forward strand.
TGCTAGTTACAATAATAACCGATGTATTAACATTAAAATATAGCATGGGATGCTTCTTTGCATTGTGCTATGGCCTATAAGTAAAAATGTCTATTTCTAATCCTAATATTTAGGGTCTGTATGTATCGCAGTTGCTAAACTTTCATGTCATTTTTAGCATTTTTTTTAGCACGGGAACAAACGGGAGTGCTAAAAGTGTCCCGAAACCTACAACATGGCTAAAAACTTTAACACCCACTGCACTTAACAAAACAACTCAACTCATATAAAAAAAGGGCCTAACGCAATAAACAACCTACACATCGGGCCATAAGCGGCAAGGCCGCGAGCATTTCTAGTGTAGGAATGGCAATGTAAACCAAGGCTAAGGTAAAATTACCAAACTGCCCCTGTAAAGTTGCCTGACATCAGCGCCAGCATGGCAGCGGTACGGGAACCATCGAGAGAATGATCGAACGCGTAGATAGAACCAGTGGAGGAAAGCCATGATGTGGCGCTCACACATTTGCCGTCAGGCTTGAACAGGCTTGAACAGGAGTCCGGTGGGAACGAACGAGGAAACGAGTGGTCCATAGCCTTCCACGTAACCCATGTTGGCTGCCTTTCTTTGTGTGGCAATTTTTTTATTGTACTGCACAACACTGTTTCGTGTAACAGACTGCAGGTACTGGCAGGCTAGCATTGCTATGCTTCAGATGCATGGAGCCCTTTATTTTGAGATTTTTTTGAACTCCAGATGTTGAGTTAAATTGAGACGGAGTGAGTAACTGTTAATATGTCGATTAGACTAGACATGCCCTGAACAGTTGGTAGGATACTGCGGTGAGATGTCTGTGATCCAAATTCTCTCTAGAAAATGTTTCCATGTTGAATTGCAGGCCGTCCGTTTCTGTGCCTGATAAGTCGGTTTATGCTGTCTATACAATAACCGATAAGTCGGGCTGATAAGTTCAAGCAAACAAGTCATTTTGTGGAACCGTTTGATAGCTCACTAGATTCTTAAAACTAGAACCGAATCGAAGAAACTAGCACTAGTACTGATTTGATTTTGCGAGCACTGGCACAATCTTTTCCGTGGCGGACACTTTTTTTGCCCGTCACGGAAAATACTCCGCCACATCCTGTTTTATTTTACGTGGCGGGCGTCTTTTTACCCGTCACGGAAAATTTATTTTTGCGTGGCGGCACCTTAACACGCCCGCCACGCAAAACGCTTATTTTGCGTGGCGGGCGTGTTAAGGTGCCCGCCACGCAAAATAAATTTTCCGTGGCGGGCAGTTTTAAAAGCCCGTCACGGAAACAAAGCAAGCCCAAAAAGCCCAGGCGAGGCCCAATCAGATAGCCACCTATATAATAAGAAGTTAGGGTTTCGGTGCTCATCTCCCTCACTTCTCTCCACCAGCCACATCACTTTCTCTCCCTCACTTTCTCTACCTCTCCTCTCTCCTTCCCGCTGAGGCGACGGCCAGGCCACGCAGCGGGGCGACGGACGCGATGGCGACGCCACGCTAGGCCACGGCGGCGCTGGGATCGGCGGCGCTGGGCGGCGGCGAGGCGCCCTACGACTTCGACCGAGGCAAAGGCGGGCCACGGCGGCGCGCGGCGGTAAACAGAACCTCCTAATTATCTGGGCCCCGCACTTTTTGTCATTGTCCCAAAGACCTCGGGCAGTAGTGCGGATGCACCCAATAACTTAAGAAGCCGGTGTCGAGTGTCACCGGAAACCCCGATTACACCACTCATACCGGGATCAACAAAGGAGTAGCTACAACATTACAACATTTATTATAAAAAATATAGATCGAGTGCGGAAGAATAATAACATTAATTTTACAAAATGTGAGTAAGTTACTTTGAGTAAACTTAACTTAATTGCGTAAAAGCTAGGTAGAACTGGAAGATAAACCGGATCATGTCGTGCCCACCGACATAACCTTGGTTAAACAAAGCATGAGTCAGTTCTTGCAACAAGGGTTAACAAACCCCGAGTGCGGGGAGTACTCAATAAGACTTACCCGACTAAAGAAAATAGGAGAAGACTTCGAGGAATGCTTTGGTCTAATAGGATTCAAGGTAAGGCTTTTTAGCAAGAATCAAGGACTCTTTTTGCGTAAAAGCTTACTAGTAGTGAATCCTTACTTTCAATATTTTAATCTCAATTAAGTTTCTCACCTACTCTAGGTGATCTAATACTAGAGCACACACTTCGTAGATATTCCATCACTTATTCCATCTCTTCATAGTTTCATAATTAATCTACGATGTAAGGGGAAACCGAGTCTCCATGTCCGAGAAGCACGGGCGATTTTGAAATCGATTAACCCGGTGGGAAGTTCTTTCCACACGACATATGTAGCACTTAAGCTTGCATATATCAACCCTTTCTTGGATACTCAAAAACGGAACCGCGTCCCTACGCCACCCGAGAGCACAAGTACACCTCACACCGGGAATCTAACCCACGGGCATCCGGGACTTTAACCCACGAGTGTACACGCTTACTCCCGCCATCTCTCCACTCCCGGTCGCGCGGTTGTGCGTTTCCGATTTGACACCCCGAGATTGGGCTTACCGAGTATGTGGTCAATTACTAGTTTCTACTCGTCCCGGGGCGACGCCAGACAGGGCGTGCCATTGGTCAAAAGACCTCGCGGCGATTGCGTTCCAAAGTCTCGATCCACATTGCTTACAACGAACAGTCCTTAATCGACAAGCCGGAAATACTACAATCGAAACTCCATTCTCGGTGCAAATTACCCGACGGTCTCAAATTCAACACCATATCCCAAGTATGGTTTCATCATATAACATCCTTGTTCATCAAATGCCCTTTCGGGCTATCATAAGAGACTTGTCACATTTTGACTCAAAAGTCTAACTAGTTTAGCACGGCTAAGCATTTCTAAGTATTTTTTTACCAAAACGGGTTGCCAAGGTAGATATCATAATAACCAAGGATTGGTAATGCATCAATTAGGTTATCACACAACTCCTATCACCTAATGCACAGTATAAAGCAAAGGTGATATAAAGCTTTGTAAAAAAAACACAAGGAATGTTTAAATGAACCGGGGGCTTGCACGTGTTGCAAGGAAAAGTTAGATTCCGTAGAAGGATCACCGAAGTCACACTTGGCACCAACACCAGCGATGGATAAATCTTCTTGAAGCTCGACCATTGTGAACCACATCACTCACTTTCGTTTACAACACGTAAATAATGATGCATGCTTTAGCATGATGAAGTATAAATATGATGCTTGATGGATGCATGAAATGATAGACACTTGAGTACAACTTTCCTTCATGATAAAGTTGCAACCCAACAAAACCAACTTGTTGAACTACTCGTAAGATATCATCACCATTGTCTAAGGAGTTCTCAAGTACCATTTGATTGTGGTATGATCCAAGATTCACAAGACAACCCAAAAGTCACACAAAAACCTAAGTTATTAGACACTAAACAATTTATTTAACACATGAAATAATAGAGCATAAATTACTAAAGAAATAAACTTTGTCAAAATAACTCCAAACTTTTTGTACAGAAAGGTTATACCCTAAAAAACAGTACCAAATAAATTTTTATGATTTTTGAATAAATATTTTTTTTCTAAAAATCATGAAAGATGCATTTTCAATTAAAGATTGTAATTTTAAATCATGCAAGAACTACTCAAAATCAAAGTTTCTAATTTTTCATGGGTAGATATACTCATGAGAAGGCTCTACAAAAATTTTCGAGATTTTTGAACCAACCTTCGAATTTCTATGAATTTTGAAAGAAACAAGTACTATTCAGATTTAAAGAAATTCGCAAAATAAATTAAAATCGGAAATCGGCCATTGGGCGAATCTGCCCAGCTCGGCCCAAAGCGCTAGCAGCCAGCCCACTCGCGCCCAGCGTGACCGGGGCGGGGCGTCGGCCACCGAGACCCCGTCGCCCGCGGCGTTGGCCGCCATTTCGGCGGCGGTGAGGTCCCCGGCGGTGCGGCCTGACCCGACGCGACCCTCCCACGCGACGCGATGGCACCCCAAACACGATACCTAGGGCACCGGAGCACCCTTGCCGGGCGGCAATGGCGAGCGCGGCGGCGCGGCGAGCGGCGGGACGCTTCGTCGGAGCGATTCCGGCGGCGACGGCAGCACGGCAACAAGTTTAGCGCACACTCGAGGCGACCCGGACTCCACTTAATCGAGCCTAAGCTTGGCCTCTAGCGCTGCGGCGCCGCGGCGGCGCGGCAACCAGCTTCGCCGGCGACCGGCCGTTCGTGGCTTCTAACGCGAAAAAACGGAAAAACGAACGACACTATCGTGACCAGCAGCTCACCGCGATGACAATGCTCACGCTAGTTGAAATGGGATGGAGCGGAGGTGGGTTGCCGAGGCCTTTTGTCGCGGCGCGGCGAACCGATGGCAAAAGCGGACGTTCCCGCGCGTCGGGGGCTTCAACTGAAAACAAGCGGGCGACTACGACCAACACATGAAAGCAAACTCGGCAAGACAAGGTGGCGCGGTGAGAGGCTCACCGTGGCGGCGGCGGTCGGCAACCCGGGGCGGATCGCGGCGGCGCTGCGGGTGGCCATTTGTGAGGAGGAAGGCGGCGCCGCGGCCTACTCAGCCATGGCGAGCGTGCACGGAGGCTCAAACGATCGCAAGAGAGTTGCGGGGATGGTTACGTGCTCAATTTGGGCGATTATGGCGCGCGGTGGCGGTCGGCCGCGGCGGAGCTTGGGGTGGCCGGCGGCGGCGAAAATGGAGAAAAGAAAAGAAGAAAGCGGCCGGCCCGCTCGAGGCTTTATGGGACAAGGGGAGGTCGAGGGCGTGGCGCGCGTCTTCGCGAACCCGCCAGGTAGCCGCTTCGCGGGAGGGTGCGAGGCTCCCACGGGGCGGCGGACGCCGGCGACGTGGGAGCAGAGGAAGAGAAAAGGAATTCCCCCCGGGGTTCAGAGCAACCAAACCCTAACTTCGGATTTTCAAAATTACTCCCAAATTTTGAATCGAACTCAAAAATCTCAAGAATGAAATTTGCTCAACTTTTCAAGCTCTACAAATTTCATAATTGGAACATTTTCAAATTCGGCCTCCAAAAAGGACTTTTAAAATGGGGTCAAAAAGGAATAAATTTGAATTCAAAATTACTCTTAAAATTATATAGAAACTTGAAAAACTTTGTACATATCTTTTGTTCATCAAAACAAGATCTACAAACTAGCTTTTGGAAGTTTTGTCAAATTTTGCTTATATTTTGAAATAAAGAAAAGGGGTAAACTAGGGTTTCAAATCGGGGTTTCCGACAAAGGGGGTAACTTTCGGATTTTGATTCTTTTCGCATCTTTTCGACCGACAACGTAACCAAACATAACTAAACTTATTTTTGTCCAAATCAAAGCTTAACCGGTAAATAACACCTGGGGTTATTCAGCCGACCTGGCGGCGTTGGGATCGGTGTTGTGCGACCCGGTGGCCGAGGCGGACGCTGGGCCACAGCGACGCAAGGCGGCCTCACGACTTCGACGCGCTCCGGATCCCTCCCCGGCGGCGATGCGGACTGGATCGACCTCGACGGCGACGGAACCGACCTCCCGGTGGCGGATCGACCTCGGCACGCGCGGATCCCCCCCCGGCGTGCGGACCCGGATCGACCTCAACGGCGGCGGCGGCCTCCGGTGGCGGATCCGCCTCCGCGGCGGATCGGCCTCCCACCGACAGATCCGGCCTCCTTCTTCCCGATCTGCGGCGGGGGCGACCCTCCCGGCGTTCGATCCGGGCGCGGCGACCCTCCCGGGTGGATGCGGCGTGGCCTCCGGCCGGCGGGAGCGGTGGGATCCAGCGGCCCGGATCTGGGTCTCCGGCGGCGGCGGGGCCGCTGCAACCCTAGATGGGCTCGGCGGGCCCGTGATGGGTTCGGACGGGCCTGTCTAGGGTTTTTTTTTTTTTTTTTTTTTTTTGGCCGTGGCGGGCATCCTAATCGCTCGCCACGTAAAATCAGTTAAGCGTGGCGGGCATTGTAGCCCGCCACGGTTAATCACGCGCGATTAACCGTGACCTTTGGTTGGTGACGGGCAGCTGTGCCCGCCACGCAAAACCAAAAACGACCGCCACGGAAAACGTTTTAGGTACTAGTGTAGATTTTGGGTGTTTCTATTGATTGAGAAAAACAAGAATCCGTTCCAAGTGATTCTTTCTCTCTTTTTGGTGTTTGACAGCGGCTCTAATGATTTTATTGAAAATCAGAAATGTTTCTCGCCGCCAAACGCACCCTAAGTTTATACAAAAATTATACCAGCCAATATCTGTGGTACCAAACGAGTATCATTAAATCCATTCACGAAATATATTTCATAATTTATAAATTTGATGTCATAAGTGTTGATAATATAGGAATATTCGCTAAGCACTTAATTAACTTAACATAGTTTGTCTTAGGTAAAATCTCAAATTACAAGGTTTTGGGACATGAGTAGAGTACTACTTGTGTCTCTGTGGCAAAGAGTCATACAGAAAAATTGCGGTGTATGGTAATTGGTTACTGAAGTGATAATTGGTTAGTGGGCTGGTAATTGGTTACTGAAGTGCGGCTGTTGCTGCAGGCAGCACCGGGGATGGCAGAAAGCCAGAAACTTGGAGCCCTACCAAATGTCACCCTCCTTTTTTTTTTTAGAAAAGGACAGAATATGGTCATTGCCATTTGCGCCATCTTTTCCATCAACTGTAGCATTCACGTAGCACCGTCTTTTTTTTTTTTTTTTTTTTTTTTTTGAGAGGACGGTGCTGGGTAGGTAGTAGGCATGCATGTGCGTCGCGTGCCTACCCCCGTCATGGGCTTATCCGTTCCGCTTTCGTTCGTTTACCTGTTTGTGGGCTTGTAATTTCATTCAGGGAGAAACCAATGCATGTCAAACTCAAACTCAGACGTGCCTCCGCTTAACTGTGGACACTTCGCCCCGCCAAAAAGAAGAAAAAAATGTCGGTGGCAAAAGAGTCGTCTAGTCTAGTAATGCTTTGTGCTTGAGGTTCCGGAGTCTAGACGACGGTACTTGTAGCCTCTGTCTCTCGATCTGCAGTGCGGGTTGTACACGTGCATTGCAGGTATCGTCACCGTCGTGGCCACCATGAGTGAAGAAGGCTCTGGAGTCATCCTGATCATGATGATGATGATCCACAAAATATCTGATGTCGGTGTCATGCGTTTTTTTTTTTTTTTTTTTTGAGAAACCGGGATCTCAAATCTTGCTGTCGGTGTCATGCGTGGAATATGATAGTGATGAATGGGCTTTCAATTATGTACAGTACTCCGGCTTTGAATGGGCTGAGTGAGTGAATGGGCTTTGATCATAAAAATACATTATGTGATTAATATAATGGTGTTTACTTGGTATTATAAATGTTTCTCAAAAAAATTGGTATTATAAATATTAGTACAATTCAGAGATGTTGGGACCGTGAGTGATGCTGGGCTGAGCGAGCTGGCCCCTCCCCGCCGCCCCCCCGCCCTGGCGTGCGGCGGCCCTCCACTCTCGCCGGCATCCACCTTGGGCCGGGCGCCCAGCCTCCACACATCTCCAACGATCCTCATCCATCTCCTCCGCTTCACCCATCTGCTTTGGCTCCCCCCCCCAATCCTGCTGCTCCCCCACTCGCACCTCCCACAATTCCCCACTGCCCCGCCTCCCTCCCCCCCGGCGGCGCCGGCAATCGCACATCTTCTTTGTTGACATCCAAGGTGCCCCCATGGCCATTGGTGTGAGGGGTACGAGGGGGAGTAAGGATGCGGGCGCTCGGCATGTGGTCGACGATTTGCCCCACCCATCGGCTCACAGGTGGGCAAATGTGCGACGCAACATGGCTCCAACCAGAGCTGCTGTTGGCCGTTGCGACGCCGCGGAGCAGGGACACGCACCTACGGCGGCGAGGCCGGCTCGCAGCGGCAACGACGACCGTCGGGTATGCGCTTTCAAACCTTTGTCCTGTTAAACTTTTCGCTGCCCGGTTGTTAGACCCCCTTTGCTTCACCCTTGTTCCCTCTGGTCGATCCGTGGATTTCTCAATCCAATGGGGATTCTTCGGCCTCTCTTGCCTCGGGTTTGCAACGCCTGCGTTACCACTTCGTGGTCCTCTTGAGGCTTTCTTTGTCGTTCCATTCTCTCCTTTTCTCTTCTCCACCCGGTGTGGCCTCTAGAGATGTCAAGAACCATCTCTACAGATTGGTGTTTTTGCCCTTCACGGCATCATCTTCCACATCCACCACGCGCGCCGCCGCCGCTCGTTCCTCCGTTCCTCCGTGGCTGACGGTCACCAACGACATATTTTTAACGTCAACATTCTACCAATAAGGGGTGAAACTATACCTTACTACACACATATACATTTATCACTAATAAATTCCACTTGTAGTGCCTTGTACTTTATTTTGCAGATTTATAATAAAAGCAAGTGAAAAATAAAATAAAATATTATCCAAATAAAAAACCCGGATAAAAAGTTGATCGAAAGGATGAATGATAAGCACCTCTGTTATAACCGTTCTATCGCAACCGCCCAAGGCTTTGAGAAAAGCCGAAAGCCCCTTACGATGAAAGGTAATAAAGGGTGGGAAAAAGATGTGCCATTTTATTCAAACTCTAGTAGAAAATCTTATTATAACCCGGCTTTTGCACAACGTAATCAGCATAGTAGCAACTCCCCGATCAACAACCAAGTACTTATCTTTGCTCGAGGACGCCAAAAAGGGTAAGCTTGGGAGAGTTTGTTGACGGTCACCAACGACATATTTTTAACGTCAACATTCTACCAATAAGGGGGTGAAACTATACCTTACTACACACATATACATTTATCACTAATAAATTCCACTTGTAGTGCCTTGTACTTTATTTTGCAGATTTATAATAAAAGCAAGTGGAAAATCGACCAAAGTACGCCATCCAGGGGAAGCGCATTATTGCGAAACACAAGCCCGGGGAGCAAATCGACCCAAAACATCAGAGTGGGGCGAGCAAAGCCCGGCCCACAACTTTTCAAGACGAGGGAAGACCCCACCGAGGGCCGGGCCGAGCCGAGGGGGGTGCGCGCGCACCACCACTGTACGGCCGCACCCTCCCCGAGGCGGTTTCGGCCCAACCTCGGGGAGGCGGTTCGTGCACCTTCCAAACGAGGTTTCCCGCCGTGAGATGGTCGGTTTAGCAAATTAGGCAGGTGTACCAAGGTCGGTTTTGTACCTTCCATGTGGGGATGGACATTTTCCAATGAGCCCCCTCTCCTCTACCTATAAAAGGAGGCCATCTCCCACCATTGTAACACACACCTCACAAGAAGAGCCACTCTCTCCCTCTCTATTCTTCTTCTTCCTCCTCCTAGTAGGATTAGTAGTTTAGGATGTGGAGCTAGGCAAAGCTACCAAGGAGGGCTTGGCTCCTTGGAAGATGGATTCAGGGAATAAATCTTTCTATGGTATTCTTCCAAAGCCTTGCTCTTATCTTATCTTGGTTGTGCATTAGGATTAGAGTCTTCATGTTATTTCTATACCTCATGATTTATCCTATGATCTAACATGTTGTTCTTGACATGATCATGACACATGAACTAGTCTATAGTTTCTATGTTGTGATATCGTCATATAGAACTTTATACTTAAACCATTCATGCAATATAATTGGGTAGTGTCGGGATTGTCTTTGAATGGCGGTTCGTTGTGTCCTTCGGGGCTTGCTCGTGTCCTATTCCGTCCATCCGTAGGGTGGGGCCATGGGGACATGAGTAGTGTCCTAGTATGCGGACGTGGTGTCCGGATGCCGGTATCCTTCGAATATGAGTGCATGCCACGGTTGAGGGGGTAGGCGGCTTGGTCGTGACAAGCCTTGACCGCCCCTTGAAATCCCCCCCACGTTCGTGTGTCTTTGTAGGGAGTTCGTAAATGCCTTCCTTCGTGGCGGATGCTCGGGAGGTCTCCCCCGTCCATTTCATTCTCAGCTCCGACCTCCCGCTCATGCGTGTTGCCCGACTATCAACCCGGTTCTATGCACAACCATGACTAGAATCTGTATGCTCCACTTAGGACTTTCTTTATTCCTTATTTATCTTTATCCTTGAGTTTGGCTTGAGTGAGTGTGTCAAGTTATCCCTTTACTGTTCTCTTATATCCCTGTTATGAACATTGGTCCATTACATAGTCATGTTATCCTGTTCATGTCTCTATTAGATCCTTTTCCACCATGCCTTCCTTTGGGAAAATATAAATAACGATACCCCGAATACTTCCGTGAAATGCTACAATGATAGATCCGATGCGCTTGCGGATGAATATCTTCTTAGGCAAGATCTATCACCGTTGATGTGCCTAGTGTTATCACCGACACGGTGGTTTCACTTAGGAATGTCAACGGCGCATTTCCGGGCGCCGTTATTGGAGATGGGTTCTAAACCTGTTTCTAGTGATTGCGCTTAAGAAATGCAACAAGCATTTCGGCGCCGTTCTGTCGGGAAGGCATTGGTTTTTATAAGGCATCTTTTAGAACATGTTCGTCATGATAATATGCATGTGTAGTGACCTTTGTTTATAACAGGTTTATCTAACAAAAAAAAAATCTTTTATAAAAAAGAAAAGAAACTCTTATAAAAAAAGAATCTTTTATAAATAAAAAGCAAGGACATGTTATCAAGTTAGTATGCACCTTCGGGTATTCTTGTCGCTAACCATTTCGGTGGAGACTAAGAAGAACAAAGGGCACGCGACGCTTGGAAACATGGGGGCTACATCATCAAGAAAACTTTGATGCTCTTGGGCGGAGGAACGCACTCAAAAAGGAGACCCTGACCTTGCACACCCGACTTTTTCGCAAAAAGTCCAAGTGTGAGAGGGAGGACGGTGATAATATCAAGTTCCACGTACAAGGGGATCATAAAAAAAAAGAAGTGAAAAAAAAAAAAAAAAAAAAAAAGAGAAATAAGAGGAGAGAGGAGCAGGTTGGCCCCATATGGTCAAAGTAAACAATGAAGACACGACTCCACCCTTCATTGCTTCCATGTAAGCAAGAAGGGATCTTTCTCTCCCAAGACCTTGTTGCACTGGGTGAGTTTGGTCCGCCTCCCTCTACTTCGGTGTGAGGGAGGTCATAAACCAAACCAAGATCATCATGCCACCGATGCCGCAATCCTGAACTCTATCTTCAAGCTGCCGGGTCAAGTACACTCGGGCATGCGAAGGTCCGATAAAAGAAAAAAAAAAAAAAAGAAAGGGTAAAGGAAAGGAGGAACATCCTCCTTTACACCTTTGTGACCACTAAGGCCCATGGTCCATATACACTACATGTGTGTATCACCTAAGCCTTGTGGCCCGCCCGAGATGGATCATCAAGCTACCACCGCGGGAGTCTCAACATTCTTTCCTTCATGCGCGGTTGGTACACACACACACACTCGGGTATACAAAGGTAATAATTCACCAATTCTTTTTTTACTCATACTTATCTCCATAAAAAAAAAAACTTTGATGGGGATAAAGCGGGGGGATAGACTTACTTTTCATCTTTATCTTAGCCTTGTTTGAGTTTGAAAAGTTTGGTGAAGTTTTTTTCTCCTCCCTTGATAATAAATTTATCAAATAAAAAAAAAAAAAAAAAATTATTAAATAAATAAAAAACAACACAAGTCGCTCTTTTTGCTCCTTCCCCGCATATGCTTTGAATTTTGGTAATCACGGAGGATGGTAAGTCTACTCGTGAATCTACCATATACTAACCATGCAGAAAAGTCAAAGAGCACGGGGTGAAACCCCGATCCAATGAGCATTGAGCTAGCAGGGGGAGGACCCTAACAAGGTAATGAGAAACCTACACTCTCATCCCTCTGTCCATTACCTTCCAAAATAAAAAAAAACTAAAGAAAAATATTTTTTTAAAATAAAACAACATTTTATAAATAAATTTTTAGTATATATAAAAAAAAACTATAATCATTCTGTTCGCTTTGCAAAGCCTTTATCTCCATTGGATGAATCTTGTTTTCATTTCATGCGTCCTTTTTTCTATGTTGGCATGTTTTGGTTTGGAAGATTTGGTTACTCGAGTGATCATACTTCCATAGGTGTTTTTTTGAATTAAGCATGGTGCTTAGGTCAAAAAGTCTACCCTAATCAGATTAGACATGGAGTCGAGTTTGATTATTGAATCGAGCTACAAGTGTAGAATTTGGTCGACCATATGGACTAACCCCCTGCAGAATTTATCAACATCATGAGGGTAAGTCCGAGAGATGACAATGGAGATCGAAGTTGTTTGGTGAACCAAAAAAATAAAAATAATGATAATGATAAAATAAAAATAAATAAATAAATAAAAACCTTTGAAACCCCAAGAATGGTTGTCCCGCTCTTCCAAGATCATCACAAGACAAGCTTGGGGGGAGTCTCCGGCACGCTCAAAATACGATGTTAATCAAAGATCCATTCATAGCGTTCACAAGCTAGCAACGTTCATAAACCGAAGGTAAGTCAAAAGCTAGCTTGGGGAGGACTCCCACAAAGGTAACTCGTATCTCACATTCCATTCGTTTATTTTCTTGTCTTATATAAATGATGAGGTATGAGAATAATAATAAAAAAAAGAGGGAAGAAGAAAAGAGAGAGAGGAGATAGTTTCCACTCCATATATATGTGTTGTAGAGATGTTTAGTTCTACCCCCGTTGAAATGATGAATAGTTGCTCGTCTTTTATGTTTTGCCCGGGCCTAGTTTATAATTTGAATTTTCTAAAGTTTGGGTTTAGTGGCTAAGTCTAAAAACTCATCCCGAAAAAAAAAAAAAAAACTCGATTCATGTGGGTTGCATAGGCTCTATCTAGTCTAAGTTGTTGCCAAGTATGATATGGTACAAATGGATTTGCTATGATTTCGTCCAAAAGAGAAACTTGACATCCGGGAATCTAATTTGAAAGAAAAGAGAAATGATATGGGCTATGCTAAAAAAAAAAGAAGAAAAAAAGAGATGAAAATGGACATGTGTCCGAGGGCGAGTAGAGCTCACATCTCCAAAAAAAAAAAAAGAAAAGAAAGAGAGGAAATAAAAGACAAAAGTCTAGGGCGAAAGCAGAGCCCACCTCTCCAAAACAAAATGATATAGCAATAAAGCCCATGCTTTCTCGAAAAAATAAAATAAAATATTATCCAAATAAAACCCGGATAAAAAGTTGATCGAAAGGATGAATGATAAGCACCTCTGTTATAACCGTTCTATCGGCAACCGCCCAAGGCTTTGAGAAATTTGGAAAGCCCCGCCACGATGAAAGGTAATAAAGGGTGGGAAAAAAGATGTGCCATTTTATTCAAACTCTAGTAGAAAATCTTATTATAACCCCGGCACCTGCACAACGTAATCGGCATAGTAGCAACTCCCGATCAACAACCAAGTACTTATCTTTGCTCGAGGACGCGCCAAAGGGTAAGCTTGGGGGAGTTTGTTGACGGTCACCAACGACATATTTTTAACGTCAACATTCTACCAATAAGGGGGTGAAACTATACCTTACTACACACATATACATTTATCACTAATAAATTCCACTTGTAGTGCCTTGTACTTTATTTTGCAGATTTATAATAAAAGCAAGTGGAAAATCGACCAAAGTACGCCATCCGGGGAAGCGCATTATTGCGAAACACAAGCCCAGAGCAAATCGACCCAAAACATCATTGGGCCGAGCAAAGCCCGGCCCACAACTTTTCAAGACGAGGGAAGACACCCCACCGAGGCCGGGCCAAGGCCGAGCCTGGGGTGCGCTACAAGACCACACGGCACGGCCGCACCCTCCCCCGAGGCGGTTTCGCCCAACCTCGGGGAGGCGGTTCGTGCACCTTCCAAACGAGGTTTCCCGCCGTGAGATGGTCGGTTTAGCAAATTAGGCAGGTGTACCAAGGTCGGTTTTGTACCTTCCATGTGGGATGGACATTTTCCAATGAGCCCCCTCTCCTCTACCTATAAAAGGAGGCCATCTCCCACCATTGTAACACACACCTCACAAGAAGAGCCACTCTCTCCCTCTCTATTCTTCTTCTTCCTCCTCCTAGTAGGATTAGTAGTTTAGGATGTGGAGCTAGGCAAAGCTACCAAGGAGGGCTTGGCTCCTTGGAAGATGGATTCAGGGAATAAATCTTTCTATGGTATTCTTCCAAAGCCTTGCTCTTATCTTATCTTGGTTGTGCATTAGGATTAGAGTCTTCATGTTATTTCTATACCTCATGATTTATCCTATGATCTAACATGTTGTTCTTGACATGATCATGACACATGAACTAGTCTATAGTTTCTATGTTGTGATATCGTCATATAGAACTTTATACTTAAACCATTCATGCAATATAATTGGGTAGTGTCGGGATTGTCTTTGAATGGCGGTTCGTTGTGTCCTTCGGGGCTTGCTCGTGTCCTATTCCGTCCATCCGTAGGGGTGGGGGCCATGGGGACATGAGTAGTGTCCTAGTATCTTGGGGCGTGGTGTGTGCGGATGCCGGTATCCTTCGAATATGAGTGCATGCCACGGTTGAGGGGGTAGGCGGCTTGGTCGTGACAAGCCTTGACCGTCCCTTGAAATCCCCCACGTTCGTGTGTGCTGTAGGAGTTCGTAAATGCCTTCCTTCGTGGCGGATGCTCCGGGGAGGTCTCCCGTCCATTTTCATTCTCAGCCCGACCTCCCGCTCATGCGTGTTGCTCCGACTATCAACCGGTTCTATGCACAACCATGACTAGAATCTGATGCTCCACTTAGGACTTTCTTTATTCCTTATTTATCTTTATCCTTGAGTTTGGCTTGAGTGAGTGTGTCAAGTTATCCCTTTATCGTTCTCTTATATCCCTGTTATGAACATTGGTCCATTACATAGTCATGTTATCCTGTTCATGTCTCTATTAGATCCTTTTCCACCATGCCTTCCTTTGGGAAAATATAAATAACGATACCCCGAACCGGGTGAAATGCTACAATGATAGATCCGTGCGCTTGCGGATGAATATCTTCTTAGGCAAGATCTATCACCGTTGATGTGCCTAGTGTTATCACCGACACGGTGGTTTCACTTAGGAATGTCAACGGCGCATTTCTGGCGCCGTTATTGGAGATGGGTTCTAAACCACGTTTCTAGTGATTGCGGCTTAAGAAATGCAACAATGCCCGGAAATAGTGCACCCGGTTCAAATTTTGAAAATAGCAGCCATGTTGGCGTTTCTCGACGATGCGCCCTCACCCGGCCCATTCCACCACCTCGGCCCGATCAACGAGAATTTTACGGATGGGCCTAATCAGCCCAAGTCCACTACATGAGCCTAGTCATGAAGTCGGTAGCCCGGGTGCCTTCGCCCGATCAATCTCCTCTGCGCCCTCGCTCGCGGCGGTTTGACTCGTGTCACCAGTCTCACGGGCCCTACCCCATGCACGTTACGGTCGAGGATATCCATGATCCTCGTTCTCCTCGTGATTAATACCGAGGCGTCCCGTTGCCTAGTTCCTTTGCTCTCTATTGAGTCGGTCGACGCCGCTAGTTCTCTTTGAAGCCTTCGACGGACGGATGGTGACCAAGTTGCGGACTCAACACCTATCCCGCAACGGGATCGCCCCGCCCTCCACCTCACCCCCATTGGTCGGGATGAAGCCCCACGTTGCCACACCTATATGAGCTATGAGATAGCGGGGATGTAGTTGGATGGCAAGAGTTCTCGCCATCCTTCCACCATGTCCGTCAACTCCTTTGACTCCACCGTCACTTTCCGCACCCGGCCTCTTTCTCGCATCGGGTCCCCACCCCTTCGGCCATGCTGGCCGCGGCTACCAATAGGGCACGGTTCAACATTCCCCTCCCACCTCCCCGCCACCCAAGCCCTCGCGGCGCCTCCACCTTCGCCCACTTCCACTTTACCGCCGCGGCCAAGCGCCGTGAGATGGTGTAGGTGCACGTCTCCAATGGGACTTCGAGGGTGCCAAGGTCTTCGTGATTTGTGTTCACCGGACAATCCGTGCACAGCCCGCTCCTCGCCATCGGGAGGGCGATCGAGCGAGAGTGCGGGCCTCCCCCGTTCAGCCACAAAGGCGCACTCCCGTGGTATGGGTGTCCCGGAGTTTGACACCGGGTGATCGCGAGCGCGTGGTGCAGCGTTCTCCCATTCACTTCGATGGCAGCATCATCACTGTGCAGCGCCATGAAGAGGCGGACAACTGCTTCATCGCTGAGTACTATGTCTACGCCGAGATCGCCTCTATCGACTTCCTTCTCGAGCACTGGGAGGAGCCGGGCGGGCGCTCGCGTTGGTCGGGCGGGCAACGCGTGTTGCATTGATCCCATGTGTCACGTGGCAGGACTACACTACTATGAGGGCTGTGATTTGCCTAAACCACGCTGGTGAGATCCCTTCCAAGCTCTTCGCCTGCAACCATAGCGGGCCTGCCTCCATTGCTCACGTTGAACACATTCTGGTCTGGTCTGAAACCGAGCCCATCCTTGATTGGACTCAATACCGCTTCTCCCATTTCCCCATTCCTGCTCCTCCTTCTAATCACCCTCTTTCTCCCAACCCACTACAACCAACCTCCTCCACGACACCGGGTATGTCACCACCATCCTCGGATGGGAGGTCTCTTCTCCTCGTTCTCCTCCCCGTCTCATGGCGCCCGTCTTTGCTACTCCCCTACCCACATGCCGCTTTGCTCCCTACCCTTCCCGGGTCAACCTTCTCCCCGGTATGGAGTTGGTGGAGTTCCTTTGAAGGAGTTGGCAGGCAGTGATGCTGTTGCGGAAGAGGAGCCGGAAGTAGGTGAGCAAGAAGGAGGGCATCCTGGTGTGGGGCACGTGATCGCACACCCCCCCTCTCGAGGAAGAGGTTTCTAAGGTCGCCACGAGCCGGGCGCGCTCACCATGGTGGACGACCAATCTATGCAGGCCCAGGTGTTCACGTTCGGTGCTGCTGAAGATGAACATGAGAGCACTACGCACAAGAGGAGGGCCAGGCGCAAGCACGCCATTGACTCGCCAAGGAAGCCGCGTAGGGAGCACAAGGTTGGTAAGAGAGAAGGAACGCCCGACCTCACGAGGACCCCAACTCGAAAGCATCCGCGGTCCAAAGAAAATGTTGACTTCTCTAGTGCGATCGGAGGCTTCGTGGCTGCTCTCTCTAAAACTCATCTCATCTTTGAACCTTTTCTCGCCTACTTTCGATTTGCACGCTCTTGCCGATGTTGCCGCGGCCTATGATGCTTCCGAGGACACCGTGGCTCTCCGTCCCAAGGATGGATCCATGTAGGGCCCCGTGTGTCATAGTCCGCTTGCTAGCCTATGTGTTTGGGCTGAACTTTGGTTCACGGTTTTTGTTTCGTGAGCATCCGGACTAGAGTAAATGCTGCCTTGTCCATCGAAAAGTATGTCATCCCCTGAAGTCCGAGTTTTGTCAAGTCCAGTCTTGTTGCAAGTCCGAGAAGTGCTCGGGCTGGGAGCTTTGTAGGCTGTCCTACCCTATACTTTTGGTGTATGACATGGATCATGGGTAGGACCTTCTCGCTTTGTTTACGGAATGTACATGGTCTTGGAGAACGAAAAATGCAAGTGATGTGCTTGCCGAAGTTACTCTCTTCATTTCCCCCACATTGTGCCGCTTCAAGAAACTAAATTGTTCAAAATTACTCCTTCAAAATTATCTTCGCTCATGCCACGTACCTTGAATGCTAACCACTCGCTCCCCACCAATGGCTCTTACGGTGGACTCCTAAATTCTTGGAACAATTCCTTGTTTTCCCTGCATTGGTCATTGCTCCTCCCCTTCCACTCTTTCTGTTTATGTAGGATCTCTGGAACGGTAGGAGGCCTAGAGGGGGGTGAATAGGCCTGTAAAAATTCAACTCAAAATTCTATCAGAATAGAGGGCGGCGCTACCACACTACGCAGAGATAGAATATCACAATACAAAATCTGACCAACAGATATGATATGATATGAACTCACGCCTTCCAAAGATAGATATATACCATAGATCAAGACCTAAAATAGATATATCACAAGCTAGCAAATAGATTGATCTCAAATCCTAGAAACAATATGAACTTTGCAAGAATGTAAATAAGCACGTGAGACACAAGGATTTATCCCATGGTTCAACTCGCCACCAAGGCTTGCCTAAGTCCACGTTGTTGAGGAAGCCACAAAAGGCTTGGGCTCACCACAAAGGTTTGCCTTTCCCTCGTTCTCAAGTCAAGAGAGTTAACTCTTGAGATGAGGGGTGATTTTGTAGTTTCAGTTGAGATTACAAACCTCCCAAGGCTGCCACACAAGTTGGCGAGCTCAAGGACGACGCCTAGCAAGCTAGGAGTAAGCTCCAAGAGTAACAAACGCTAGGGCCGCTGGCCAAACATGAACCAAATGCTTTTTTTTGAGTTGGAGAATCAATGGATCTACTCTCTAATCAAAGTTTGCTGCCTTTTTTCTCAAGTTTTGATGGTGGCAATCAATGGATTTGCTTGAGAGAGGTGGGAGCAACAATGGAGGAGAGAGAGATGAGCACTGGTTTGTTTCTCTTCAAAATTAGCCATTGGAGAAAAAGAGATCACCGTTGGAGTGGAGCAGAATGGGTATTTATACCCTTTCGGGTCCATCGTCATATGGGCGACGCCAAGATTTGAAGGGCTGCACCGCCGCCCTACCCAAAAAATAGTGAATTTGAATCTCAGTTTTTTTGTGGCTGTTTTGGGTGGGAATGGTGATGTTATTTGCTCGGATATGAGCATGTGGTTCAACAGCTAGCCTCGTGGTCCTTGGATCCCTCTTTATAGTATGGCTTTTCCTAAACTCAAGATTCAAAACATAAAAAGAATTTAAACCTCCATGAGCCAAGATAGCCATCTTTTTGGAATTGGGGGATCCTCCAACCCGTACATCATCCTCCTTTCTCATTCCCCGCTTGTCATCTCGATAAATCTCATTAGTTCCCTAATTTGGTGGTCATCAATGCCAAAACCCTCATTAGAGCTTGATTGCACTTGCAATCTCCCCTTTTGGTGATTGATGACAACCCAATTAGAGCTTACAAAAAGATATGAAATATAAACTAAGATTTTTTTGAGTCATGGATGTAGGAGCCTCCCCTAAATATGTGAATTGGATTTGAATTCCAAATTTGACATGAAAAGTCAAAATTCACATTTTAGGTGTGAATGGGGCCTCCCCTACATCCATGCCTACCGAGGGGTGCTAATCAAAGTGTGATACAAGAATATATACGTGATGCATAATAAAACATGACAGATCAAGCACAACAGATCCGTCTGTTTTACGGAAGGCGTTTACACGCGCCCACCGTAAAATCAGGATCAACATGAAATTTTCTCAAAGATAACACATGATATATAAACAACATATAACCACAATATGACAAGCTAAACATGACAACACAAATACATGATCATATCCGACACAAATAAAGTCAAATATGTAGCAATTATTACATGAAATAGAATTTTGAGCGACTCTCAAACTCACACAACCTAAAATCTACTCTCAAAGGATCTAATCATGAAGCACACCGCTGCAATTTCAAACACATGGCGTTGAAAGATCTTGAACCCCTCTAATTTTCTCCCCTTTGGCATCAAGTACCAAAAAGAGCGAAGAAAAGAGAAGAGAAGTCACCTCGTCCGAAGAACGTTGCAAGCCCTCCCAATTGACACCATCACCATCTCCGAAACCAAAGCACCACCACTAGCCTCCTCATCTGCCCCCCGACTCAATCACTTTGCATGGCCTCCACGATGGGTCATAGAGGTAAAAGCGAGGGAAGAGCAATGTGGAGCCACCTCTATCTCTCGTGGCGCTACACAAAACCTCCCAAGGTCTCAAAACAACCCCCCTGTGAAGTCTTGAACCTCAAGAGTGCTCGAGGCCGCCCTCCTCCTCGAAAAGCTAGGAAGGTCAAACCTCGAGGAGAGCGTCTTTGGAGAGCGAGGCAAAAGCCCCAGACGCTCTCTGTCCTTCCTCCGACACCTCTCAATTCTATGATGAGTCGCTGCTGCATAAGAGCAAGTAGTAAGGATAGCCTTCATCCGAGGATGCTACCTTCTTCTTGAAGCTAGTACGACCTTTAGAGCGAGAGCCCTCAGGAACATCCTCATGCCCTCTGGAAGAGCCTCCAACTCGACCGGGTGAGTCTGTTGCATAAGATCGAACCTTCTCAACCTTGTAAGGTGTATGGGCGATTGTCTTGGAATAGAAGCGACCGCGTGACCCTCTCAATCACATACATCGATAGGGTGCATAGGCAGGTGTCGCGTCTCTCATCCTCCATACCGTAAGCTAACTCACACCATATGAAACTTGGGACATTGAACCTCTCACTATCTAGAAAGCGGACAAGCACATTCCTTACATATCCATTAATGTCCGATGTCTTTGCTCTATCCTTTGGATTGATTGTGCCGATGAGGTTGTTCATCACATAGTACAAACCCTCAAGTCCACTCCTCTTGCCATCTGCCCGGCCTAGGAACCTTCAGAGGTGCTCGATATCATTGATCTCAAGGCACTTCCCATTGTGAATCCTATGGAAACCCCCCGAGTCTCTCCAAAGCCAAGAATATGACCGAAAGTGACAAAGTCAACACGATAGTGTCGACCGTCGGATCATCCAATGCATCTCATCGGCATTCTTGTCCAGAAAGTATGTAGCATGAAACTGCCCAAGGATCTCCTCATTCCAATCATACCCGAAAGCCATGATATCGGTGAGCTCAAATCTGTCACAAGCCTTGACAAAGTAGCTTTAAACTCGGGCTCTTGCTTCTCCTGCATCTCCCGCCAACCAATATATTGCATCTTGCGGATCTTTGCCTTCTTTGCTATCATAGATCACAGATGATAGAAATCAGCTTGGAAGAAGTTCCGTAACCCGTAATCCACTCTCAAATCCTTGTACACAATATAGGGGTTGATCCGCCTTGTCTCCACAAGCGGCTTTCCAACTCTTGGAGTAATTCACAAACTTGATGATCAACGTGAGTGATTTGGAGCTATAGTTAGAAACACACCATCATCAACTATCATGTAGCGGTAATCAAACTATCCAATGTGCGGAGGAGTGCCCCCGATTGCCCTACTGGATGAATGGTGAATCTCAAAAGGTGTTTGCTTCGTCTTCTTCTTCATGAGCTTGCCTTCTAGCCTTTGGATCCAAAGGAGGATGAGGGACTCCACTACTCTTTGGGAGGCCCTCCCCTTGGCATTGCGAGCAACCTGCTTCATCAGCGGTGTCTTCCTTTTTCCCTTAGGATCACTTCCTCCTTCCATCTATGCAATTTAAATGAGACCAGATGAGAAACTACATATAGTAAAGTTTTAGATGTTGGTAAAAGTAGGTTTTAACCAAAGAAAGAACTTGAGTGCTGATTTTGGAAAGGTGGTGAACCTAGCCAGTATGCATCGCCACACTCAGTTCCTTCACAAGATCGGTGTCCATTTTCTTTCTCTCGCCTAAATCCATCTTTTAACCGCAAGATCTATCCTTTACTACAATCTTAATCATAGTATAAAATAAATATATTGCTTTATCCATGGATTTTGAAAGAATAAGCATAGCAAATCATGAAATTTACTTTGGGAATTGAATCCAATCCATTTGGTGGTCCATAACTTTGAATGAATGAAAGGGATTTCGCTGTTTGAATCAGCCGAGGACGGCACTACCGTTATATTATGGGTGACATTGCCACCCTCCCCCCTTTTCACCTAAATCATGAACCACGAAATCGATTCGATTTAACCCTCAAAATCATCTCTAGACTCATCATGCTACCTCTAGGAACAAAAATCCAAGGCTAAAACAATCACATTGCATAGATCGGGCAAAAACTTCCATGGCTAGGGTTAACGCTTCACCTTGCCTTGAACTCATGGATTGAGGAGAGAAGAGGAGAATGGCTCAGAGAGAGGGAGCCTCCGGTCGCCGGTGACGAAAGCGAGGGGGAAGGGCCATCGACGGATACGTAGATTGTCGCTTGTAGCGCCAAGTAGAACGGCGCGGCGCTACTGTCCTCTTCGCGAAAGTGAAAGATAGAGTGAGAGAGGATACGTCGGGCCAAACCGAGAGAAGGAGAGAGGGACCGCAGGCCCGAGAGGAAAGGAAAAAAAAGAAAAGTGAGCCCCACGCCACGCCTAGTCATGGACGAAATCGACAATGATTCAAAGGGTGGCACCGCCGCCCCGCCTCAAGACGTAGATTTATGCTACTACAAATTTGACTCTCCTTATCTCAGATTTAACCACATATTCCTCTCATAGAATGGGCGTAAACACAGTGAATCAATACGGACCATGACCATGCTATTTGAGGCATTTTTAAAGCATTTTGAAACACAAAATTAAACTTTTTCAAATCTGTTTGCCTACTCATACTAGTAATTCAAACAGAGGCATGCCGGAGTTCAAAACCACGCTACGAGAATCAAGTATATTTAGCTCACTACGCAAAGCACAAAACCTTGACTCATTGAGGGGCTTTGTGAAGATATCGGCTAGTTGTTTTTTGGTGCTCACATGGCGAGTTTCAATATCTCCTTTTAGTTCATGGTCTCTCAAGAAATGATCATGGATGTCAATATGCTTGGTCCTTGAGTGGGCTACGAGATTATTTGCAAGCTTTATGGCACTTTCATTGTCTCATAAAAGTGGGATTTTTGAGAATTGACATCCGAAATCCTTTAGGGTTTGCCTCATCCAAAGTAGTTGAGCACAATATGCACCGGCTGTAACATACTCGGCCTCGCCGTGGAAAGGGCTACACAATTTTGCTTTTAGAACTCCAAGACACTAAGTACGCCCAAGGAATTGATAAGTCCCCAAAGTGCTTTTTCTATCTATCTTGCAACCGCATAGTCGTTATCCGAATAGCCAAGTAGATTGAACTTGGGGCCCTATTGGTGGTCGATTACCGATCATTTTATACCGCCAACTTATGTCTATTTCATGAGAAACTTGCAAACCTATGCCACATATACCTTTTACTACTAACCTAGTTCCACTTGTATTCTAAGAAAATATGTTTTGCGTGACTCAAACGCTGAATCAAGTGAAAACACGCCAAACAAGGGAGAAAGTGCATGCTGTAAAAACACGCTTTCTACAAGTGCGTGGCAAAAAGGCCAAATTAAGCAACCTTAATTTGGCGATGAAACCAACCTCTACCTTCTATAAATTGAGGGGTAGAGCTCCTCTTTAGAACACACTACACACTTCACACTTCACTTTAATTTATTCTATTCCACTCTCACACAAAAGAAGACACAATATAGCAAATATAGAGGAGAGCTCCACTTTCATATCTTAGCTCTCTAGTGTAAGGAGTGAGTGAGAAAGAGAGAGATGGAGAAGTACCAGAGTTGTCGGCTACCTCCACTAGTGTTCCGAAGGCCTCGTGTACACTTAGCGGAAGGAGTGCCGGGGATGTCGGCTCCCTCTCACTTGTACCTCGGCGGGTCTAGTACTACTTGGAGTACTAAAGTTTGTGTTCTTCTTTGGTGATAAGTTCTTACTTCAAGCTAGTCTTATTGCTATTTACTTGTAGGTTCGTCGTTCGTCCTTCCTTCCGTGGATGCCTCTGGTAGAGGGCCTCGCACAGCTGGTCACCCTGATCAACGCTAGAGTAGTAGTCATAGCGTAGATGTGGTGTCTATGCTAGAGGCTACCTTCGTTTGCCTCGAACTCGTACGGTTGAGGTGGTAGGTGGCGGTGGTGACAGCCCTGTCCGTCCCTTGTAATCCCCATGTCCGTGTTTGGCGTGAGTCAGAGGTCGGCCAACGCTAAGCGTACCAAGTGTTATCCAGGTGCCGAAGTAAGTAGGTGGTGGCGAGCTATCTTATCTAGGATCTCTATCCTTAGAAGACCTGGCCACCCTTGCCTTCTCTTTTTTGTTATCCTAGGTGAACTAGCTAAGAGGCATTTACACAACCGTTCCCTGTGGAAATACGATACCCTGAATACTTCCGGGTGAAAGCTATAATGGCATTTCCGTGCGCTTGCGGAACTCGTTCTGTTTGTGTTAGGAAATGCCAACAAGCCCTTGGGATACCACAAGCCAAGGTAAAGAGTGTGTACTAATATCTCAAGATTCTCTTAACGGCCACCAAGTGACACTCTTTTGGGTTAGCTTGAAATCTAGCACACATGCACACACTAAGCATAATATCGGGCCTAGATGTGCATAAATAGAGTAGAGAGCCGATCATGGAGCGATATACCTTGATGTCCACGATTGCCCCTTCCTCATCAAGATCAAGATGTCCATTGCTTGGCATGGGAGTTTTGATAGGCTTTGCATTCATCATGTCAAACTTCTTTAGCATGTCTTGGGTGTATTTGGTTTGGCATATGGAAGTTTCTTCCTTCAATTGCTTGACTTGAAATCTAAGGAAGAACTTGAGCTCACCCATCGTAGACATCTCAAATCTCTTTGTCACGGTTATACTAAATTCCTCAACATATACATGATTAGTACTACCAAATATTATGTCATCGACATATATTTGGCACACAAATATATCATTTCCATCATTATGAGTGAAAAGAGTAGGACCGGCTTTGCCTATTTCAAAGCCTTGTTTGAGCAAGAATTCCTTAAGGCATTCATACCACGCTCTTGGTGCTTGCTTAAGCCCTTAGAGCCTTTTGGAGCTTTTAGACATGGTTTGGGAACGTAGGATCTTCAAAACCCGGTGGTTGCTTCACATACACCAACTCTTGTATTGGGCCATTGAGAAATGCACTCTTGACATCCATTTGGAATAGCTTAAAGTGATGATGGGCAGCAAAGGCTAGAAGCATTCGGATTGCCTCGAGTCTTGCCACGGTGCATATGTCTCATGAAGTCCAAGCTCTCCACTTGAGTGAAGTCTTGAGCCACCAATCTTCCCTTGTTCCTTGTCACCATGCCATTCCCATCTTGCTTGTTGTAAAAGACCCACTTGGTGTCAATGATGTTGGTCTTGGGTCATTCCACTAAGGTCCACACTTGATTTCTTTCGAAGTTGTTGAGCTCTTCTTGCATTGCCATCACCCAATCTAGACTCTTGAGAGCTTCTTTAATCTTGGTAGGTTCCTTAGGAGTAACAAACAAGTAATGTTGATAGAAATTTACTAAATGAGAATGTGTTGTTACTCCCCTTTCGATGCTCCCAAGAATGTTCTCAATGGGGTGATCCTGTTGCACGGTTTGGCGTAGTCTTGGATGCTCAACACCTTCTTCTTCATCTTCTGGACCTTTAGCATCTTCTTCTTCAAAGATAGGCTCTAGGTTCAGCCCTTGAACTGGTGATGTAGGTCTCAGAGAAGCTACCGCTGAGGTAGGAGGTGCTCCCCTTGTCAATGGAGTACGCCGTTGGAAAATGGTGCAAGAACACTTGGAGATCCTCATCATCATTGTCTTGATCTTCTTGTGGCCTAATATCGCCAATAGCCATTTGCTTGATTGCCTCACATGGTGGATCCTCCTTTCCTACAACACTTGAATCAACTTGCTCTACTTGAGAGCCATTAGATTCATCAAATGTCACATCTAAGGTGACTTCAACTCTACACAAGGTTTTGTTGAAGACATGATAGGCATGCTCATTTGATCTATAACCAAGAAGAAAACCTTCATCAACTTTTTAGGCGCAAACTTAGAGGTTCAGCGCCTTTTGTTAAGAATGAAACATTTGCACCAAAACACCCTAAAGTATGACACCTTTGGTTTGTTATCGGTGAGAAGCTCATATGAAGTTTTCTTGAGTTTCTTGTGTAGGTAGAGACGGTTGAAGGCATGACAAGCGGCGTTGATGGCTTCACACCAAAATATGTCCGAAATCTTGTATTCATTGAGCATTGTCCTTGCCATGTCAATGAGAGTCCTATTCTTCCTCTCTACTATGCCATTTTGTTGAGAGGTGTATGGAGTTCAAAACTCATGCTTGATGCCCTCATCATCAAGAAACTCTTCAACTTGGGTGTTCTTAAATTTAGTCCCATTGTCACTTCTTACTTTCTTGACTGGGAGACCGAATGTTGGCATTTCTTAGCATCATCTCTAAAGATAAATAATATCCTTAGTGACAATGTCAAGAAATGCCAGTGATAGATGGATTTAATTGTTGCGTGAGTCAATCCACAAGCGCACGGATCTATCATCGTAGCATTTCACCCGGGAGTATTCGGGTATCATTCATTTATATTTTTCCGAAGGAAGGCAGGTTTGTGCAAAGTCTAGCATAGTGATGATAATAGCCCACAATGTATTTATGAATAACCATGAGTCTGGTACAAGGGTAAGTAAATGATTTTCAGGATACTGAGAACACACTTCGAGCTACTACAAATAACAAATAAGAAAAAGGATAAAGAGAAAATCTACTATGAGCAGGCAATTCTAATAACGCTTATGCAATGAACTCTAGTGACATATGTAGCACATGAATAATTACGGAATTAAGTTATGATGATGAGGAGATGCCCGCAGCTGGTCTACCAGCTGATAGACACTTTTAGAACTCCAACTCAACATCTGAACGTGGAGGAGTACTAAGGGACGGATTGTGGTGTCACCACCTACCGCCTACCTCACTACCGTGGGATGTCGACATTTCTGATGGTTACTATATTCCTAGACACCACGCCCACGTGTATAGCAAACTACCTAAATCCCCCCGGGACTCTGACCCTACGGATCGACAAGCAAGGATAAAGGTAAACCCGAAGGTACACCCGGCCATCACCCTAAGCCTAATTCTACAACTTCTCCATGAACAACATATGATCGGTTTAATCTATAGTTAGTCATGTTAGTCATCACAATACATTAACTATGTCCTAGTTCAAATATTATGAATATAACATGAGGATAACTACACTCTAGTTCGTATGCATTGCGATATGAATAAAAGGACTTGAATAAAGAAAGGAACTTCATAGTAAATTACCAAAAGATCCTCCCAAGGAGACAAGCCCTCCTTGAAGCTCAACCTTGCTCAAATACTAACTAACTAAGAAGTAGAAGTGGAGAGGTAGAAGCTCTAGGTGTTGTGTTCTACTTCGAGAGGGGGTTCTACCATCTATTTATACAAGGAGTAGGATGGTTCTGGCGACGGTTTGGCGCGAAACTCAAAAGGTCACCCCATGCAACCGCCAGTGGAGAACCCGGAGAGCCACCCATCCAAATTTGGGCGGGAACGGCGTTGGCCAGGGCGCGGGCGCGCCATGGGCGCGGGCAAGCCATGCCCGCTCTGTTTCCCCAAAATTTTGATAAATGGGCTCTTGGGCCTTGGTGGATTGCGTCCCCCGACGGTGCACCTACTTTTTTTGGTCCGGGTTTTGGCCCGCTTGTCCTCCCCTTGGTAAAAGCGCAGTCTTGCAAAGGCGCTATCTCCTTTTATTTTGGCGTAATCTTTACTAATTCCACCTTTATACCGCTACACATGTTTTCTCCGAATACAAGTGGAACTAGGTTAATAGTAAAGGTTTATGTGACATAAGAGTGTTAGTCCTCGTGTTTAAGAGATAAGTTGGCGTTATAAAATGATCAATTTTGATGACCAACAACTCCCCAAGCTTAACCTTTGCTCGCCCCGAGCAAATAGCTAAGTGTTTTGGTTGTTGATCGAGGAGTTGCTTCTATGCCGATATAATTCAAGATGTACCATGTTTATAACAAAGTGTTCATTCATTGTTTAAATAAGTTGGCATTTTTATCCATCCCAAGTACTAGAATCATATGGGGCTTATGACATTTTCCAAATTCTTGGGAAGTTGCAAGACAGAATGGTTCGGCAGACTCATTAATCATTCATTCTTTGATTAGCTGTTGGTATTTGTTAGCTTACAGAGAGATAGATCCGCAAGCGCACGGATGTCCAGTGAGCATTTCACCCGGGAAGGGTTTTAAATATCGAATCCACGAGGAAGATATGATAAGCAATTCATTTGATTAAGGACGGTGATAGAAGACTAATGAGATTCGGTGGTTTAGCATTTACTTAAACAGGGTGAGCCAATAAAAAGATAATAATGATAAGGTATATAAAGATGTAGAGGTGCACGTGGTGAACAATAGGATAAGATTAATTCCTAGTTAGATTAGGATTGGATTTAGGACAAATGGGACAGTTCTTATGTAGTATACAAAGAATTTACGAAGTGGAAATAAACAGGCATAGCATAAGATCATATATAAATCAAAACCATAAATAAAAATGTGTACCCCGAAGATTACTTAAGAAAATCAAGAACGAAACAAGATAATCCCAAGAACCATTATCGACTAGTCTTATACACGGGGAGGATTGCAAAGGACTCAATAGTCTTTGTCACCACTACGATCTACCACACGACCCGGCATATAAGGTGAATCCGTAAGTAAGTAAATTATATCTAAGCACCATGCTTACATACTCTCTACTACCTAGCATATGCGCATAATATACTAGGAGCTCTACTGAATAAGTACTTCGAATTACCATGAATAATGACTATATCAAATATGCTATGACTAGAATAAAGTGTAAGTAAATTAATTGCATACATAATAATGAAATAGCACGAAGGTGTATGAGAACAATAATTATATTGAACCATAGTGTAACTTATCGATCCGAACAGGAGCATACACTCTCTCTTCTTTAAACCTGACTTTCTATCTAAACTAGGCTCTAGATTAGAGCTATGAATTAGCTATCCTATCTCGTGGTGTCTCCTCTTCTTCTTCTCTGTCTTGGCTCTTCCTTGATCTACTTCTTATTGAGCGTGAAGCTTTAGATCAACTTGGATTGATTTGACTTGAGGGGTCTTGGGCTGTTTATATATGGGTCTTCCTCTGTCTCTTCAACTTCAACAGGCGATGTGGGATTAATCCGTGCTCCCACCGACGCCATCGGATCAAACCGACCATAATCATCGGTTTATATTGCATCTTGGAGGCGGTGGAGGAAGCTTCCCGGCGGAGGCGATTGGCGGCCAGGGGCAGGCCGATCGGCCTAATAGTTGCCCGATCGGCCCCAGTGGGGCCCACTCGGGTCCCGCGATCGCGTCGTGTCTTTCTGGAGTCTTCTAGATGATGTATTTTCGGGTTTTGGGACTCTTTGACGTCGGGTGTATTCGTAGCCTTTCGGACTTGTCTCGGAGTTGGATTGCTTTTTGCGTTACGTCGGGCGTATGCCACGTCATTTCTGTTATTTTTCTCGTTAAGTCCCTCGCAAATCACAACTTTACCAAAACTCATGGAAATCATTAGTAGAAACCCCTAATAAGGTTATCTAATTATATTTTAATTCTTTTCCATGAAGTGTTGATGCATAAAAATATGAGTTAGTGAGCATCAACAAACTCCCCAAGCTTACCCTTTGCTAGTCCCTAGCAAAGCTATATGCTATAGTAGGATCAGGAGTTGCTACTACGCTTTCATACCTCAAAAGTACTTGTGTTTATCGAAATAAATTCTCCTCTTAACAAGATTGCTCTCTCATACCTGTTTACCATGGGGCGTAGCCTTTTCACGAATCATAAGCAAGATAAAGCAATCAAGTTAAGTACCATGTCTCAAATTCTTTGATCAACTATCATCCTGGGGTTTTGCATTATTTTTCAAAAGAAAACTCAGAGATCCTATGTATGACCCTCTTAAGTAGATAGTACGTAGTGGAATTACACAAGTGGTAGGACATACATAGTGGGATGATAGTGGTGAAATGGATGAGGATGAAAGGTAGTAAATAGCCTTTAGCCTTTTCTAGTATTTTATTATTTTTTTTCTTTTCAAACATCTTGGACTATATCTCTCTTTCTAAAAATTGCTAAGACCTGGGCTGTCCATTCTTGGAGAGGTGGGCTTTTCCCCGAACTTGTGTCCATTTTTCTCTCTCCTTAGAGATGTGGGCCCTACTCACCCTCGGACACGTGTCCATTATTCATCTCTAAATATATTTTTATTATTTAGGGAGGTAGGCCCTTCTCGCCTAGTATGACTTTTTGTCCGTTACTCTCCCTCTCTTGTCTCACTTTTCTCTCTCGAATATTTTTTTTTTTTCTTTTTTTTTTTTTTTTTTTTTTTATGAATGTAGCCCAGAATCTAATTGGTATAAAAACATTGAGAGAGACATATCCAAAATTGCTAGAATTTATTATTATTATTTTTTATAATTATGGCTAGCGGCTTGATGGAATATGGGGGAGGCGTACTACGGATTAGAAGCAAGTGTATTTGGTGGAGTGGGATGTTTTGATGCGAGTGACAAACTCTCAAGGGTCATATCTAAGGAACTCATCATGTAATATTTTATAATTTTTAAAGATAAAAACCAGGGATCAAGTATCTCTAAGAATATGATAAACAGTAGCTCAACTTTTCATGCACTATTATCTTTCAATGCTAAGACTTAGATTAAGCATGTGCTTCCCACAGGTGTTGGGTTTAGAGCAAATTAAGCATTTAAAGCTTTGGGAGAATCTAAGTCTAAAGTGTAAGTACTTTTAAGAGGAATTAAGGCGGAGCAACTATTCATCATTTCCAAGCATATGTCATCAAGGTCATAATTAAAGAAAAGAGAGCTAACTCGCGAACTTCTAATATTTATTGGACTCTTAAAACTAATATTTTTATTTAGGACTCATTAACTCTAAGCAAAATATACTAACTAGCTAATATTTAAAATAGATAGGATAATAATACTTATCGTAATAACTGAGGGTGCTCTCCCCCAAGCTGAATCTTGAAGTAGTCTTTTTATTCGTCCTTGGAACTTGTTCATCCCGGGTTTTCCTTAAATGTTCTCCCCGCAAATATTAATTTCGCACATATACCAAGGAACAAATTTAGGATTATGTTGTGAGCCTTCATGTGCTCACTTCTTTTTGATTTTTAGAAAAACGTGTGGACCTTCATGTGCCCACATTTTTTTTTTTTGAGAATTTTTCTATGCAATAGAGATGCTAATGTGAAAACATATGAGTGCAATATTTTTGTATTTTTTATTTTTATGCCACCACAGCAAGGGGTGCTTGCATGGGCTTTTAAGGAATTAATGCAAATGCAAAGCAAACATAATTTTATGATTTTCTAATGCAGGTTTTTAGAAAAGTAAATATGCTTAAAGGAAATATGCTAATTAAAATATGCTATGCAGAAAAATTAAATATGCGAGATAAATACCGAAGTTACCTCTCGGCGAGAGTTTCAGTACTTACTCTCGTGGCGTCTTTGTCATCTATGGAATCTCGTCGGGATGTTGTGTCAGTGCGGTGCCTTCAATGATCTCGATGAGTAGCGTAGATGAGGTAGCCGACGGTGTTTGATCGGTCGGTGACGTGAGTGGTGGTAGGTCTTCGAAGGTGTAATCTTGTTGTCTTCTTTCTTCCTCCAAGCTTGTTTCTTCGGTGGAGACCTTTCTCGGAGTGGGCTGGTTCGGCGTGTTTGGTTGGTGGGAGCCGGGTGGACTTTTCTTGAATCTTCTTAATGTATTCCTTGTCCATCACTCTGTATTCAACTTGTGATTTCTCCGTCTTGTTCTTCTTAGGCTTGCTTGTCCGATCTTGAAGTTGCATCTCTTGGGATAGTGATCCCGAGGATGGCATCACCCATGTTCCTTGCTTATTGTGCATGTTGTAGACGGGACATTAATCGGCGCAAAGTGTGTCCCGCTCACAAAGTCAAGGTAGAGATCAAGTTTATGGGCTCTGCTGGTGGGGAAAACACCAACAGAACCAAAATTGTATTCATCTTACTCGACCTTGAGCATATATAACCATGGTAGCATAATGTGTTTCATTTATTTGTGACAAAGGTGAAAAGATCGGATGACGGGTATGAATGTGGCTTTTATATCATAGCAAACTAAAAGTGTAGAGAAAAAATAAAACTAGAGAGACAAGGGTAAGAACAACTAAGAGCTAACATGTTGAGCTATTCGATTAATCCAAGTGAGGTTGTGAGCTAATATATTTAACTCCTTAGTAAGCATGCCATGATTAGAGTAAAGTTTTATCGATTAGGACACTTACTCGAAGATGTTACCTTTATTGCAAAGAAGATCGTAACACCTCATGGTGGTTCTTGTATGGTAGTTGAGTGTCTTGTCCTCTCTTCATTTTTTTACGTGGTCGGAACGGCGGGAGTCCGAGAGGAGGGAGAGCCTTGTCGGATCATCTTTTAGTGGAATTGGTCTTCCTCCCCAAGCTCAAACTCGCGTGTCACTCGGCGCTTTAAAGTCGTGGTTGACTGTTCATCATCTCCTTGAGTGTGTTGTGACTGTCGGTCTTTGATGGAATCTTGTTGTGTTCGTCCTCTCCCTTGTACCAATCCATTTTCTTTTCTTCTTTTAATCGCCCAAGGGATGAGGATCTTTGATGACCAATTGATCTTACTTTGTCAATTCTTCTTCATCTTCTTTTACTTACGGTTGACAAAAGGATGCTCATTTGAGATGTAAACTTGGAGTCCCTCCTTGATTGCTTTGTCCTCTAACGACGTGGTGTGGAGTGTTCTTCTTGATGAAGTGTAGCACATCGGTCGTCTTGATGATCGAGGGAGAAACCTCATTGGTGACATCCTTGTCCTCCATGGTCTGAAGGCATTATTGTGACTTCTCTTTGTAATGGCCCGTCATTGATTGGAGTGCGTTCCTACCGGTGTATTTCTTGTTGTAGGTGATGAGAGCAAGCAAGTCTTTTGATAAGATGATGTAGGTTGACGTTGATCCCGCTTCTCATCGCCTCTCCCGGCTTGGTACTCCTCCTTTTTTGTAGTGGAAGTGGTAGTGAGGTAGGTCCATGAACGTGGCCACCAGTTCATTCTTTCCGCAAATGCATTAGTGGACATATACCCGAAGGATAGCAATGATATTGAAAATAGGGTTATTGTCCATATAATTTATTTGTGCTAACATAATGATGGTTCTTTTTTAAAAAACTTAGCACGATTATATAAATTTGTTTTTGTTTTTATTATTATGAAGCGGTTGCACTTAAAGCGTGGCTAAGGCAAAGGTAACTTGCGACAAAAAGACAAATTGAGTATTTAGGCACTTACAAGTTCGTCCTTTTCGTAAGGAGTGAGTTGAGTCTTCTTTTGTGCAGAGTTGTTGGAGTTCATTACATATCTTGCGTAAGCTAATCTCTTTTCCCAAATTGGATTTGACAATTTTTCTGCAGGGGTTAGTCTCACAAAGATAACCAGAATCTACTAAAGTATACTATCGGTCAAAAATCAACCTAGACATAATGTCCAACTCAATTTAAGAAGGCAATTTAATCTAAACACCATGTTTAATTTAAAAGCCTTTAGAAATAAAATCGACACACCTTGCGGTTTCAGGAATCAAACTAAACACCATGTTTAACTTGAGCCATGAAAATAAATTAAGCATCATGTCTAAGGTGTATGAAGATATTTCAAAACTTAAGCATACTATAGTAAACAAAGGCAAGCATAAAGGTTTTATAGAGATGAAGGGCTATGATCATGATGAGACTAATATGATTTTAAAAGTTTAAAAACCTTCTCACATTCGATCATACTTACCTTTACTCACAAAATAGAATCTGTGAGTTGTGCAGCTTCTTTATTCGTCACTTGAATTCTTGTGACGACGACCCGGCGCAGTCCCAATGTTAATGGTTTATGAAGTTCAGGTACACTTTGGATTCTCCTACCGTCGGTCGCCGAAAAATATTAATCAATTACCCTACATAAGATAGACTAATAGACAATACGGGTAATTACATTTTAAGCAGAGGTGCTAAGTAGCAAATCCACACTTAGTATTCATCTATCAATAATCAAAAAGAAAAGCTATCAAAATCTTCCCTAAAGAACGGCGCCTTTAAATGCTTGTTGGTATTTGTTAGCTTACAGAGAGATAGATCCGCAAGCGCACGGATGTCCAGTGAGCATTTCACCCGGGAAGGGTTTTAAATATCGAATCCACGAGGAAGATATGATAAGCAATTCATTTGATTAAGGACAGTGATAGAAGACTAATGAGATTCGGTGGTTTAGCATTTACTTAAACAGGGTGAGCCAATAAAAAGATAATAATGATAAGGTATATAAGAGGTAGAGGTGCACGTGGTGAACAATAGGATAAGATTAATTCCTAGTTAGATTAGGATTGGATTTAGGACAAATGGGACAGTTCTTATGTAGTATACAAAGAATTTACGAAGTGGAAATAAACAGGCATAGCATAAGATCATATATAAATCAAAACCATAAATAAAAATGTGTACCCCGAAGATTACTTAAGAAAATCAAGAACGAAACAAGATAATCCCAAGAACCATTATCGACTAGTCTTATACACGGGGGGAGGATTGCAAAGGACTCAATAGTGCCGTCACCACTACGATCTACCACGACCCGGCATATAAGGTGAATCCGCTAAGTAAATTATATCTAAGCACCATGCTTACATACTCTCTACTACCTAGCATATGCGCATAATATACTAGGAGCTCTACGAATAAGTACTTGAATTACCATGAATAATGACTATATCAAATATGCTATGACTAGAATAAAGTGTAAGTAAATTAATTGCATACATAATAATGAAATAGCACGAAGGTGTATGAGAACAATAATTATATTGAACCATAGTGTAACTTACTGATCCAGAACCGGAGCATACACTCTCTCTTCTTTAAACCTGACTTTCTATCTAAACTAGGCTCTAGATTAGAGCTATGAATTAGCTATCCTATCTCGTGGTGTCTCCTCTTCTTCTCCTGTCTTGGCTCTTCCTTGATCTACTTCTTATTGAACGTGAAGCTTTAGATCAACTTGGATTGATTTGACTTGAGGGGTCTTGGGCTGTTTATATATGGGTCTTCCTCTGTCTCTTCAACTTCAACAGGCGATGTGGGATTAATCCCGTGCTCCCACCGACGCCATCGGATCAAACCGACCATAATCATCCGGTTTATATTGCATCTTGGAGGCGGTGGAGGAAGCTTCCCGAAGCGGAGGCTGATTGGCGGCCAGGGCAGGCCGATCGGCCTAATAGTTTGTCGATCGGCCCGCAGTGGGGCCCACTCCGGGTCCCGCGATGCGTCGTGTCTTCCGGAGTCTTCTAGATGATGTATTTTCGGGTTTTGGGACTCTTTGACGTCGGGTGTATTCCTCGTAGCCTTCGGACTTGTCTCGGAGTTGGATTGCTTTGCGTTACGTCGGGCGTATGCCACGTCATTTCGTTATTTTTCTCGTTAAGTCCCCGCAAATCACAACTTTACCAAAACTCATGGAAATCATTAGTAGAAACCCCTAATAAGGTTATCTAATTATATTTTAATTTTTTTCCATGAAGTGTTGATGCATAAAAATATGAGTTAGTGAGCATCAACATTAGCCATCTATCCCGAGATTTTTTGAATGCTTTTGAGAGAGTGTATGGGCTATCTTCTATTTTTTTTTTGGAGAGGTGGGCTCTACTCACCCTCGGACTTGTGTCCATATTTTTTTTTTTTTTTTTGGAGATGTGGGCTCTACTCGCCCTCGGGCACGTATCCATTTTTCATCTTTTTTTTGATACTAAATTCTGGATGTCAAGTTTCTCTTAGAACAAAATTATAGTAGAGTCTCTTTTGCACCGTATCACATCTGGCAACAACTTAGAAAAGGATCATGT
Source organism: Hyparrhenia diplandra (assembly GCA_015847255.1). Lineage (NCBI taxonomy): Eukaryota > Viridiplantae > Streptophyta > Magnoliopsida > Poales > Poaceae > Hyparrhenia > Hyparrhenia diplandra. Next base: position 123,186 of record JADLZK010012746.1, read on the forward strand.
ACTTGCAACCCATAATTCATCAAATTTTTAGGATGAGACAATATTAGCCAACAAACTTAAACATTGAAGAATTCAAAGTCATAAACTAGGTGCAAATTGATTTATAGATATAGCAACTATTCATCATTTCAACTTAGAGAGACTTACACATTCCTAAATCACATAAAGGAGTGGAATAAATATTTTTGTTGTTTTTTTATCATATTCGATTTTTTTAAGGAAAGGAAGGAAATAAAGCGGGGAAGATACTTTACCTCTACGGGGTCCTCCCCAAGCTAGCTCGAAGCCTATGCGTCGGGGTTGTACCCCATATAGAGCCAAAATGCTCTCTCGTGCCTCCATGTCCTGACGTCTCCACTCGTCAATGCTCACGAACTCCTGCTGGTACTACTGATGTCGCTGATCTGCAACCTGCACATATGTGTTAAGTGTATTTTGAATATTACTTGTGCATACCTCTATGCCTGCAACGCGTGTGCCGAGGTCCTGGATCGTCGAGGGTCCACCGTGGAGCGGCGTGACAGCATAGGAGGTGGCATCCTGTAGGTGTAGGTGATGGCATCTGCGAGCTCCCTGCCCCGTCTCCTGCTAACCTCCTGGACGACCTACGAGAAACAGAGCTCCTGCGTGCTTCGTCTGATGGAATCAGAGCGAAGGTGAGTGATCGGGACTTATACAAAGAGAGTTCTGGGTTAGAAAGCGTAATCCCAATTGTATAGCCCAGGAAATAATAGATGAGCTTCTCAGGGTCATTTTCATCCAATTTTATGTGGTGCCCATGTATCAAGGATAGCACCGTAATCTCCATGCGTGGGGTAGCGAGGTAAAGAACCTCTTGTCCCTCCAACACACCAAGGTTACGGGCAATCCGAGTTACAAGGGAGGTGCATGAGATAGCAGTAGTTTGTTTGAAATTATCCAGCATGAATTTTATGATTTCTTTCACAGGGGCAATTTTAATCTTGTGTACCATAGCATAAAGGCATTGCATTTCAACATCATGAATGCGACGAAAATCTTGCCTAGGAAACAAAGTCATAGCCATCCATTTATGCATGAATCTCAAAGATGGGTGATGAATGTTTGTATTAACTGGAGCAAATCTAGCCTCAGATGGTTCAATTCCAGAAATTTGAGTGAAGAAGGCAGAGCGATTGTACCCAGCTAGAGATATATCTAGATTCTTCGAACATTTCTTTGTGTTAAAGCCTAGGGACGTAGCAAGTTCACCCCAAGTCAAGTAATGATATGCATTGAAAAGTCTAAAAGAGACACCTTCATCATAGACTTGCAGGGTGCATAAAAACTGAATGGTAAGAAGCCTAGAACCAGGTTCATCTAGAGGATCAACATGTGACCAACCAACGGCTCTCCATATGAGAGCAAATTTGGATTCCATACCTATTTTTTTTGGAGAGCCTCCTGTGAGTAGCGTGCTGTGTGGTCGAAGTGCCGATCTTTGAGGATGTAGTATGCTTGCAACTCGCGGCCTGCTTCCAAGTCGAGGTACGGGGCGTCGGCATCGGCGATCGTCATCCCCGCTTGTCCTTGCGGAGGAGTGCTTTCTTCCTGCATCGGTCTCTCATCTTCCTCGACGAAGTGCGTGCTTGAACCTTGGGAGAGCCGGGCGCTTCTTCTTACGGTCTTCTTGAATGCCTTAAATCTTCTTGCCTAGGTTCATGTTGACAAACAACAGAGAGCAAACAAAAACTCAAACGCGGATTATGTTAGCTAGAAAAATGCTTACGAGCTCTTGATCTTGGACAAGTTGTGACTAAAGTTTGGGAGAGTTTTCTTGCACTAGAGCTTTAGAGAGGCTTATGGAGCAAGAATGAATGGAGAGGGAGAGTGAAAAATGTGAGAATGAGAGGGGTGGAGAGCTCTCCCGGCCACCTCGTGCATTTATAGGGCGATGCACCCGCAACACAGGGGCGTGGGCAACGGCTACGGGTGACCAGAGGTGGCCGACCACGTTGTTGATATTTCTTACACGATCCAAATTAGGAAGGCGAAAGAAATATATATATGGTATCTATCATAACTTGTCAGCTTGGATGTGGAATTAATCTCATGATCCAACAAAGGCGGAGTTAGGCGGTGTTAGTTGTGGGGTGTAATCTCAGTATCATTATCCATAGTGGAGTTAATCTCACTAAGGATATGTACCCAAGGTATACCACTCATTTCTAGGCATTACCTACACACTAGTCTGTCACCCTAGCAATAACGCTCTAAGAAATGCGGGTATGGTATTCTTGAAAAGGCCTTGATAAAAGATGAACTTGATATCTGCAAGCGCACAGATAGAAATACCATCGTAGCACTTCACCGGGAGTAATCCAGGTATTGTATTTATATTTTACCACAGGGAAGGGGAAGTCTATGGAAAGTAGAGAGATAGGGGTGTCTAATGATTTAGTTGTGATTTACTTGAGATCCACTTGCAGTTGTATAATGCAGAGTAGCCATATGCATCTTCCAATACTCATAACAGGATAAGTCACAAGATAAAGATAATTGAATAAATGATAACTTCCCAAGTCTAAGATCATCGTATGCCACTAGTATCATATTGTTGACGCGTTTCTTAGCGCAATCATTAGAATCGGGTTTTAGAACCCAACCCTGATGACTACGCTAGGAGACGAGCCGTCGATATCACTAAGTGGGACCACCGTGTCGGTGATAACGCACTTTCAATCAACGGTGATAGATCTTGCCATAGTTGATATTTCATCCGCAAGCGCACGGATCTATCATTGTAGCATTTCACCCGAAAGTATTCAGGGTATCGTTATTTATATTTTCCCAAAGGAAGGCATGTTGTATAAGAAGTAGCATGGCATCTGAATGATGAAATGTGTGCACGCAAAGACCAACTCGTTCATAACAGGGGTAAGCAATATGGTTTATAGATAGTGTGACACACACATTGGAATCCACCAGGTAAAGGATAAAGAAAATAGATAAAGAATAAACGAATGTCCTATGGAGTAATCTAATGTATTCTAGTCATGGTCTTACAATGAATAGTTAGGATCATATGCTAACATGATATGAGCATGGTTATGTCTAGAATAACAGGGAGACTTCCCGTACCATCCGCCCAATGGAAAGCATTTTACGAACTCCTACATCACATGCGAACGTGGAGGGATTACAAGGGACGGACAGGTCGCCACAAACCCCGCCGCCTACCCTCACGACCGTGGCGTGCTCTCATATTCGGGTGTCGTGAATACCCGGGCACCATGCCCGTACAGAGCACTACTCTTGTCCCCCTGGGATCCCCACCCTACGGATGGACGGACTAAGACAAGTGCAAACCCAAAGAACGACGAACCGTTATCCCATCTATAATCATGTTATGCATACGATGATCGATGAAGAACATAAACTCTAATTCATAAGTTAGACCATGAACATAGAAATAGAACTTGCACAATGGAGAAAGATCCATGGAAGATATATATTACCAAAGCTCACTTTGCTCCAAGATTACAAGTCCTCCTTTTGTAGCTCTTCTACTCCAATTCTAGCCAAGTAAGAAGAAGAAGAAGATGGTGGTGGAGAGTGAGGTAGAGAGTGTGAGTGTGCTGGTGTGGTGACTCCAAGTGTGGTGTGTGGAATGAGGGAGAGGGAGGAGGTATTTATACACAAGAGAGAGGTGCTAAAAAGACTAAACTACCCCCTAATCGGCCTCCTTGACACGCCCAGTACGATGAACCAGGCTCTCCACCACCGCGACCGACCGTTTGAGCACTAATGGCACCGCCCGAGCCGGATGGGCTCGAACCGCCCCATCAGGTGCGGGCGCGCACTCTGCGGGTGCGCACCTCCCCGGGCATGGGCGGCCCGTGTTTCGTCGTGTCGTCTTGATTTGGCCCGAGAAGTTGTACCATGGGCTTGACTCGGTCCGTTTGTGCGGATTTGGTCCATTTCCATCCCGGGCTTGATATCCTTGAGAATGCGCTTTCCGGGATGGCGTGCATTTTGACGTATTTCCACCTGTATTTATTATAAATACAACAAAATACATTTCGAACACTACAAGTGGAAATATGTTAGTAATACATGTATATGAGTATAAAAAGATATAGTTTTATTCCCTTTATGGTAGTAAGTTGACGGAAAAATATGTCGTTAGTGACCGTCAACACATATGAGCTATTAACATGATATAGAAAGAATAGAAAGAATATTCCTAAGATACTCCTAATCATATGTCAATGAATACTATAATTAGTGCAAATACATCTAGCTATCATGGCAAGGTTGCAATACATCTATACATGGTAAGCATTACCAATGACAATCAAGGACTTAAACTTGATCATCACCGTAATTATGGTCAACTTGGCCTATCATTCGGAGGGTGGACTCCAAAGGACTCAACAGATTTGTCACTCCCGTGATCTACCACACGTCCCCGAATGTAGGGTGCAATCACGGATAAACGTTGTATAAACACCACGTTTACACATTGCTTATCAGCCACATAGTGATCATCTAAGTGGATGCTATATGATTCCATGCATAAAATATAAGACAAACTCACTAATCTAGATATATAACTATAGCATGCATCGATATGGCCCTTACACATGGGTGTAAGACCATTGTAGAAGTTTTGGAGCACAAGCCATTGCTCCATGCCATGGTGTGGGCAGGCAAGGATGTACTCTTGTAGCCTTTCCCACGCCTCAGGGATTGGTTCATTGGAGTTCTACTGGAAGTTGACGATTCTTGCCCGCAGGGCATTGGTTTTGCCCATTGGAAAGAAACGTGCGAGGAACGCCGTGGAGCATTTGCTCCATGTACTGACTGCTTCCTTGTCCATAGAACCATCGCTTTCGCTTTCCCCACAAGGGAGAAAGGAAACAGGCGGAGCTTGATCGCGTCTGGCGCGACGTCCTTGATAACGATAGTGTCACATAGCTCCAGGAAGTTTTGAAGATGCACATTGGCATCCTCGCTTGGCAATCCATAGAATGGATTTGCCCGCACCATCGTGATGAGGCCGCTGCGGATCTCGAAGTTCTTATCACCCACATTGAGTTGAGGGCTAGTGGGCACATTGCCCACCGTGGGGACAGAGTAGTCGCGGAGTGTCTTGGCCATGAGTGTCGGTGAAGATGGTGCTGGGATGACGGGTTCAACCACTGGTGGAGTAGCGGCAGAAGGAGTGGTATAGGACCGGTTCCTTCCGCGATCGCCGGATTGTCGACGGTTGTTCTCAGAGGTTGCGCACCGGTCCAAGCACTATCCCTCGTTTTTCATCCACAATAGGAAGAAAAACAAAAGAGTTAACCTACAAAGACTATGGCTATCATTCATACATGTGGTTATAAACATCTTATGCTAGCTTTTTTTTTTTTTCTTTTCATAAACCATGCCTTCAAGAACGGCGGCGCTTTAAGAAATGCTTGTTGGCATTTCTTAGCATCATCTCTAAAGATAAATAATATCATTAGTGACAATGTCAAGAAACGCCAGTGATAGATGGATTTAATTATTACGTGAGTCAATCCGCTAGCGCACGGATCTATCATCGTAGCATTTCACCCGGGAGTATTCGGGTATCATTTATTTATATTTTTCCAAAGGAAGGCAGGTTTGTGCAAAAGTCTAGCATAGTGATGATAATAGCCCACAATGTATTTATGAATAACCATGAGTCCGGGTACGGGGGGTAAGTAAATGATTTTTCAGGATAGTGAGAAACACACTTCGAGCTACTACAAATAACAAATAAGAAAAAGGATAAAGAGAAAATCTACTATGAGCGAGGCAATTCTAATAACGCTTATGCAATGAACTCTAGTGACATATGTAGCACATGAATAATTATGGAATTAAGTTATGATGATAAGGAGATGCCCGCAGCTGGTCTGCCAGCCAATAGACACTTTCAGAACTCTAACTCAACATCCGAACGTGGAGGAGTACTAAGGGCGGACGTGGTCTGCCACCACCGCCCGCCCACCACTACCGTGGGATGTCGACATTTCGATGGTTACTATATACCTAGACACCACGCCCACGTGTATAGCAAACTATCTAAATCCCCCCGGGACTCGACCCTACGGGATCGACAAGCAAGGATAAAGGTAAACCCGAAGGTACACCCGACCATCACCCTAAGCCTAATTCTACAACTTCTCCATGAACAACATATGATCGGTTTAATCTATAGTTAGTCATGTTAGTCATCACAATACATTAACTATGTCCTAGTTCATATATTATGAATATAACATGAGGATAACTACACTCTAGTTCGTATGCATTGCGATATGAATAAAAGGACTTGAATAAAGAAAGGAACTTCATAGTAAATTACTAAAAGATCCTCCCAAGGAGACAAGCCCTCCTTGAAGCTCAACCTTGCTCAAATACTAACTAACTAAGAAGTAGAAGTGGAGAGGTAGAAGCTCTAGGCGTTGTGTTCTACTTTGAGAGGGGGGTTCTACCATCTATTTATACAAGGAGTAGGACTGTTCTGGCGATGTTTTGGCGCGAAACTCAAAAGGTCACCCCATGCAACCGCCAGTGGAGAACCTGGAGAGCCACCCATCCAAATTTGGGCGGGAACGGCCCTGGCCAGGGCGCAGGCGCGCCATGGGCGCGGGTGTGCCATGCCTGGCTCTGTTTTCCCCAAAATTTTGACAGTGGGCTCTTGGGCCTTGGTGGATTGCGTCCCCCGACGTGCACCGCCGCCTTTTTTTGTCCGGTTTTGGCCCGCTTGTCCTCCCCTTGGTAAAAGCGCTAGATCTTGCAAAGGCGCTATCTCCTTTTATTTGGCGTAATCTTTACTAATTCAACCTTTATACCTGTGACAGATGTTTTTTTCGAATACAAGTGGAACTAGGTTAATAGTAAAGGTTTATGTGACATAAGAGTGTTAGTCCTCGTGTTTAAGAGATAAGTTGGCGGTATAAAATGATCAATTTTGACCGCCAACACCGAACTCCTTTTGTGCCCTTCTAATAAAGATCTTCACCTTGTCTTGCACCCGGCACCTATCAAAGACAAAGAATACCCAAGTGAAACGGAAATAATCATCAACAATAACTAAGCCATATTTGTTACCCCCGATGCTTAGGTAGGCAACCGGTCCAAAGATATCCATGTGAATCAACTCCAAGGGTTGAGTGGTTGTCATGATGCTCTTTGGTGGGTGAGGTACGCCTATTTGCTTTCAGGGTTGGCAATAGCTACAAATCCTCGTCTTTTTCAAAATCAACATTAGTTAGTCTAAGAATGTGGTTGTCTCTTAAGCACAACAAAAATTGCGAGCACAAATTACAAATTAGCACAAAAAAAATTGTAGGCTAAAAATTATGTGCATATCACACAATAAGAAGCATAATAATATTGAGTGCATCTCAAAAATCCATGAATATAGCCTAAACAAGTTCATGTCGAAAAACCATAATTTTGTTCTAAACGAGTTCCATCTCATATCAAATAAAGCATGAGTTTACATCTCATCACAGATAAAGTCTTCACATATAAAAAAAAAACATTCATCCAATATGCAACCTTCTCTTTGGAGTCATTTTTTTGGTGCGACCAAAGAGACATCCTCTTCCACAAACAAAATGATCGAACAGTTATTTGGAAAGACCGAAGAAGGTGCTTTGGATAAATTTCAAATATAAATTTTTAATTGAGTTAGTATAAAGTTTTAGGTGTGCTAATACAAAGTTTTAAATGCATTTGTACAAAGTTCATGAACTTGAAATACAAAGATTTTAAATGTCACAAAGATAAAGTTCGGTGCATTATGTTTTTGTGCAATGATAGCTTTGAAATGTCCGCTTTATTGTGACAGAGCCGACCAATTTGTAAGAAATCAAGTATAGTGGCGGCCACCAAGTAATCACACTCTCACACTTGAGTCCATATAAACCCGGTATTCCAGAAATCTCAACGTGATTTCAAACTTATCCACAAACAACCAAGGATCTTGAAGCTTAGAGTGTACAATCCACAGGTAATTAACACATTTCGAAAACAAATATATCGGAGTTCAAATAGTAGTTATTACAAACCATGTTCAAGTAGTAGCGGAAGCAAATAGTTTTGAAACCAAGTACCAAATAGTTCAACATAATAGTAGTGCCATTAAGAAGTCAACCCTATGACAAAGATGAGACGGGGAAATGGATAGTGCCTTGCCCTAGGCGATTACTCATTGTCGCCAGCTAGGGTATAAACAGGTCTTGCCGTAACTGTGGAACACTTGGCCATCTGCAACATGGGAAATAAAACCTTGAGTACGGGAATGTACTCAGCTAGACTTACCCATCTTAAACCAAAAATAAATGACTCCCAGGATTATGCTGGCTTTATAGTGGATCTAGGCGACTCACAATTTTGCATGAAAATAAAGTAGAGATTAATTCATTAAGCCTATCTACTTCAGGTTTAACTTTTCTAGTTACTCTTAGTTCAAGAATAACATTAAGTCCGGCAATAAGCAACATTATTCAACATGCTCAAGTTAATAACAACAATAATAAATGTAATCCGATCCATATTTAAGCATTTAAGCAACAACATGAATAATCATAAGTACCATTATTAGTATTAAGACTACGAGCAAATGTAAACATTCGGTTTCTCACAATCCAGGAGAGATGGTGACTCAAATCGATTACTACCCAGTTGGGGACAATACCATATCACAAACCCGGCATACTTTGCAACAAAGAGACCATAGGTCACTTTTTGGAACTATTCGGGTACATATCACACAGGCGTGGCAAGAACCTCCTCATCGGTGCCAACCGGGGTGCCAACTCTAAGCCATGCTTACTCTTGGTCATCGCCCTTGCCTGAGCACATCCTTCCTTCCTCCATGAGGAGCATTAAGCATCCATCTGCCGCTGACCGACCCCGGATCTACTCAACTTCGTGGTTCATGACCCAGCGGAACCTACTAAGTGATAGGTGCTTTCAAATCCGACTGCCTTCCGACAAAGACCCAGTCCTTAATCGACACAGGCGGAGGACCACAAATTTCGCCCGGTCTAATTATCAATGTTTTATACTAGTGGTGATGTTTCGTCTGCCAAGTAGTCACCCATGTGGCTATTCATCATTCAACTCCAAAGTAGTGACCGAAAATCACTGACTATTGCAATCATCATAATGAACGAGCATGTCACACCCTGATTTCCAAAGGAAGACCAGAGTCGCCATATGTGTGCCCAGGAAGTCCACACATAAAACACAGAATGTTAAAATATCAGAAATCAATGTATTAAAGCGGAAAGACTTATATATTTAACACTTACAACAATCAGAGTAACGCGGAACGGTAGCTAAGACTTCACTTCAGGCTCCATCTCAGCAGGGACTGTCAACTGGGGGTTCCGACGCCAAGCACTTCTGATAGACTTCCTAGAAACTTCATAGCATCTCTATCCCTTTTCTCGAAAGCAAGCACCTTACTACTACAGACACCTTTGGGTGTGGGGAAAATAGCAAGGGTGAGTCCATGTCGGACTCCGCAAGTACAGACGGAAAGTATATGATATGCAAGGCTTTATCAAAGGTAGGCTGACATGGTTATCCGCAAGTAGCTCTTTTAATCTTGGTTCATTTTAAAGAACAACTTTGTTACTAATCATTGGTTGAGAAACCCAAACCCTTAATTAAGGTGTAAGTAATCATTAAGTTGTTTCTCAAAAGTAGTTAACAATAATCATTAACGCTTGAGATCACCCCAAGCAACTCGGGAACTCCATCCCGACCAACACGAGGCTCCAACCTCTCCGGCACCATCACTATTTCCAAAAGAGAGCAGCTTCTAATCATGTGAGAGCTGGGTCGCCAGAATCGTGAGCACGGCTAGTATACGGTTTGATCAAACTCTGCGCAGAGGTGTACACTTTCACCCAAGTCGTGATTCCCATTTGCCCGAGGCCCGCCGACCCCCAAACACTTCCAAGGTGAGCAAAAGGGGTTTCACTACGAGACCTTTCACAGGTTTCAAAATAGGGGTTCATTCGCCAGCGAAACGAGGGCGTATGAGGGCGCCCCCAATCTTTGGATCTACCAACCCCCATACTACAATCCTCGTGAGCCCCCAACGCCATCTCGGTGGAAAGATCCACCCTATAGCGAGTGACCCGATAATTAGTCAAGCCGAGCCCATTAGGTCTCGGAGTTGTATCGTTGTCCTGTGTGGCCGCTCCACGAACCGGACCTTAGGGAGAGAAGACGGATGCCTCGGCAAAACCGGACACACTACGGCAATCCGCACAACCCTTTGTACCCACAACCACGATGCATCCCGCATCCATCATCTCCAACCATGGTCGCAACCATGAAACATCTCCATATATTTATAACATCTTTAATATCATTAAAGAAAGTGAGTAGATGAGCGAAGCATACTACGCAAGCAGCCTATCTACCCATAAAACCCCATTAGGTACATCTGGATGATGGTGGCTAGTAGGTCCTTAGGGTTCACAATATTAAGACACATGCATGAATAGTAAATATTGCATTTAATGTATAGGAGCAAAATGGTCAAATGGTGTCCGCACTTGCCTTAAATCAAGGTCTAGCCGCCAGAATATTTGTCTTCTATCTTTTGGTCTCTAGCTGCTTCGCACTCTTGTCGATCCTCGGCCCCGGGTCTTCAATGTCAACGAACGACTCTTTGTCTACCGAGACAACCAAACAACACAAAACGCACGGACAAGCAAACAAGACTCGAAGCGGGCATCAATCATAAGAGACAAGCAAAAGAGAGAGCGTACTAGCGATAAAACGGGTACTATGGATATGCTAACGCAGGGACATCGGGGACGAGCTATCGGTAAGAACACGCTAATGGTACGAAGCAACATAACGAGAACAACAACTACAAGCTTGACTTAATTAGTTAACCAAAACACTTATTAGATTAGAAAACATTTGACGTAAAAAGAGAACACTAAAGAAGCTATTTTATAGCTCAAGTTGATCTGGACAAGTTATTAAATAAAAAGGCATTAATTTAGTCATTAATCATGTTAGCTTTGTTTTATAAAAAGTCTACATAATAGCTATGATGCCTTTTGAAATAAAGGAGCATTACAAAGCTTTAATTAAAACTATAAAAGAGTTGCAATTTTTTAAAAAAAACATAAAACAAGTTATTATATAATTTAGATTTGATGTAAATAGGTCATTAATGAAAAGGCATCTAAACAGACATCAATCAATTTAACATTACTTATAAAAGGTTGATATAAATATAGACCTACGTGGCTTTTTTTAATTCAAAAGAGACATTGAATAAATATTAATCAAATTAATAGGTTTAATTCATAAACAAGTATCATGATAAAAGATTGTTGCTAACACAAAGCTATCATGATAAAAGATGAAGCAACACAAGAAGTACGAAACTGTAACTCTAGGTTGCTTTTAATTAGAAAGCTATTAAATAAACATTAATCAAATTGCATTTAAATAAATAAATTCACATTTGAACTGCATGATAAACATTAACACTATTGCGTAGAGCACGACGACACGATTCTAACGCACCTTGGATGACTCAATTCCGACTTAAAAGCGAAGAAACGGCGGACGTTTTACTGGTCAGGGACCTATCTGCGATTTCAGAGAATAAATAATTACGAACAGGTCCTTCTTCTACCTTGGTTCTTCTCCTTCACGTGAATGCAGCCCTGGCTGCCTGCTGTTGTGCTCGCGGTGGAAGAGGAGGACCTCAGCAGGGGCATTGGCCAGCCGGCGGCGGCGGCACGGCGCACCACGGGCCCACTCGCGAGGCTGGGGCTGGGCCCGCTCGGCCATCAGCGGGCACGCACGCACGCACATGGCGGCGGCCACCTGCTGCACGGCCGCGAGCAGCAGCGCGCCGGGAGCGGACGGGCGCGGTCTGGGGAGCGCGCGGCGGCGGCGCAGGGCCACTGGCCAGCGGCGCGGTGGCTCGGCTCCGGGCCTAGGGCCAAGGGGTGGCGCGACCATGGCCGAAGAAGATGAACAGCAACATGTCATGGAACAGTTCGCCGGAAAACTCGATCGGAAACAAAGAACGAACGGGTTAGGGGTCAAACGGCAACGGATCGGGACAAACGAATATACCACGGCGAAGAGGACGACGAGAGCTACCTTTTGGTGGGAACGGAATTCGCCGGAACGCGATGAGAAGGCCGGAAAAGCTCGCCGGAGAGTTCGCCGGAATTTCCAAGACCTAGAACTTCGGCGATAGATGTAGGGCGAACGAAAAGGCGGCTCGCGAAACGGGCTGTACTTTTTTGCGATCAGCGCGAGAAGGAGAACGGCGGCATCTATTTATACACAGAGTTTGGGTCGGTGGAAAAATTAGGGTTTTGGGGGAATAAAACGAATTTCGGAAATTAAAATAATTCTAGGAAATCTAGAATTGATATTTAGGCTTTGAAAAATACTCCAAAGTCTCCTAAAAATTCCCAAAGACATATTGGACCATGATGAACCCAATTAAAGTATTTGGAGCTCATGAAAAGGTATTTGAGATGATCTAGTAAAATGGAAAAGCTCAAAGAAAAGCGAGAGAAGGCTTCAAAAATTCGGAAAAGTCGTTGAGATATTTTTGGGAGATGGATTTATGAACTTAATCATAAAGGAATGGTTTAGCATAGGAGAGAAAGGATTTTTGCGAACCTTTCAACAAAGGAATAAATAGGGAAACAAAGAAGGTGATGGTAGAAAAGACGAAAACATGGAGGAAGGAGGACGTCGTTGCACTAATCGCGTCATGAAAATTTGACACACTCAAACGCACCAAACACAAGCAACAGGCCAACATCACGTAACAACATGAATGATCACACACAATCAACTAACAACAAGGCACTCTTACATTTATCTTACAAAAAGATTTTATAAAGCCATTTTCTACTTCAAACAATTAATTTAAATCTTAGTCAATTTTAGGAAAATTTCAAGTCCTTGATTTTATTTAGTGTTTTTCTAATGACATCCCAAAAATGAAAATTTTTGGGGTGTCATAGAGCATAATTAAACGTAGACTTAACAATAGGATAAGGTAACAAGGTAAAACAAGGATATTTGTGTAGCAGCGGTATCGAACAACTCCTATACCTAATGCATTAAACATAAAAGATACTCAATTAATTTAATTCTAAAGCATAGGAAAGTTTAGCATGTATCGGGGCTTGCCTTTCACGAAAGTGGTAGGGAAGTGATTCGGGCACTCGGGAAGCTCGTGATCAACTCTCCTCCTGCGGTGGGACCTTCCGATTTGCGGTCAGAGGTGGTGAAGTTCCGCCTCCTGCTCCTCGATCTCCTCCGATACCAACTCCTCCGAATCGATATGGTGCATATGCAAGGTGAATATAAATGAATGCACGATTAACGAAGGATAGATGAATGCATAATGATGCATGATTATAGTAAGTGCATATCTCTTCCGTGGTAGAGAAGCTAATTACTACACAAAACAACCATATCAAATAATTATCATCACATGCACATATTTATGCAAGCATTCTATTAGGACAAACATAGCATGACAAGTACAAAAATGGATGCAACAGAGTTCTATAACTCCAATCACAGCAAACAAATACTTGTTGGAAAGCTTATAAAATTATCTACAAATGTTATTAAACTCACATTACCAGATTCCAGCATCTACTATATGAAAAAATAGCAAGTTTGTAAATGCATTTCGGGGTAACAAGGTGATCATGCATTGCTCATAACTTTTAATTTACACATGCAAACATTTCCAAACTTGAACAGCATGTAATTGAGATTCTTATATATCATAAAAACTTACTAGTTGATAGAGAAGATAAAATAATACACATGAAATAACAGTTGATAAATAAAGCATTACATAGAGATGCATAAATTTAATTATAAAGCAATTTAAATGGTAGGTCAATGTAGAAATGCATTAAACCAGCAAACCAACTTCACTAACAGTTTCTAAACATCAAAATAACAGAAAGTTATATTTTTTTTTTATTTTTACCGTATGGTCATCATGCTTATTTTTAACTATTTTTTTTCAATATAAAAAGAGCTATATATGCAAACAACTTAGAAAATTCTACAAAAATTATAGTACCATTCTACTGACATCACAACACTACCATAAAATTTCCAAAGCAACCACATGCATACTTTATTTTCTACTGAAATAAACAGATGGTGTGATAAATGGGCATGAAAATACTTTGTATTAGGAAAAGTGTGAAACAATAGATTTATGAATATGAACAGATACCTAACAGTACCCCAAACACTCACAAAAATTACCAAGTCCAAATTCCTCATATTTATTTTCTTAGCAATTTCCTAAAATGCAAGCAAAATGACGATAAATCAAATCTCAATATTTTACAACAGGACATAGCATGAACAATATTTTTCCCTTACTTTACTCACAAAATCATGAACATTTTGTATAGCAACCATATTTTTATCTTGAACCAATAATGAGTTACACATTTTCCCATTTACATGCTATTTAATGGATTAAATAAAGCTATATATAAAAAGTATCAGAAAATGCATTTTCATATTTTTATACTATAGAACTAAAGATAACATGCATGATAAAATTTGCCTCACTCAAATCCGAGTTAAAATGAGCAAGATATAAATTTTACAAGCTACACATGCATTTCGGAAAAAGAAAAAGAAACGAAAAAAGACATCGACTACATCGCGGCGCGCGTGTCGACGACATACGGGGGTGGGATGGCGGCGTGGCAGTGGGTTGACGGTGGATCTACGCCGGTGGTGACCAAACTGGCCAATCAAGCATACCATTAGCTCTACTCGACGAGATCTATCGATTGACACGACAAGCTTGAGCTAAAAACGAGTCCTAACATCGGCGGTGACGAACGGCGGCTCGGCTGGCGCAACTCAGCTGGCGCGACTAGCTATTCTCTATGACGATGGCATAAACCACAACATGCATGAGCTTCACACTACTGAAGCGGTGCTATAACCTAGCTCAATCGACAAAAAAACGATGGTCGGATGAGGGAACGCCGCGCTGACGACGGCGGCGGCGGCGGACACGTCGTCGATTGGCGAGCTCGCGGTTCAAACTAGCGAGGACACCTCGGTTTGATTCATCCTAACCAAAGCTTCTACAAGACAAGAGCTTGGAACAATAGCTAGAGCGAAGAAAAATGCGATGGAAAAGACGCGGCTCGAGCTCGACGTGGCGGGCGGGCTATGGCGGACCGAACGCCGGCGAGGAAAGGAGGTGGAAATGTGGGTTATACCTTGACCTTTACCTCAATTCGATGGTGCAGCAAGGTAGAGCAGAGCAAGATGAAGCTTTGGGTGGCTTTTGGTGGGTTAAGGTGTGGTGGCGGCCGCGGAAAACACGACGGCGACGGGCGAGGTCGCGGCGGCGGTGCTTGCACCGCAAGCTGGGGCAATGGCGGCGGCTTGGGAGTGGGGTTAGGGGTTTAGGGACGCCGCGCCGCGTAGTTTTTTACGAGTGCGGCATGGTCGAATAGCCTCTCCGAGCCATACATCGTGGCGAGATGGTGGCCATATCACGCGTGGGTTGGGGAGCGGTGTTGGGCCCTGTTGGCCGGCGTGACGGCCCGATAGGTCCCCCATTTCTCGAGTTTCAAATTGTTTTGGCCTAGATCTCTCAAACCGTGTGGAATTTTGAAAAACTTTATATATGAAAGTTGCTCAAAATTTCATAATCTACAATTCATACAATATGAACATTTTCAAATTCGGCATAGATTTTGAATTCTTGGCAAAGAAATAGAAAGAGCATAAAATGACTTAATAGAAATCAATTTTGAAACAAACCCTAATTTGACCAAATTGTTTTGGCGATTTTGAACACTTTTCAAGCATTTTCATTAGATGAAAGTTTAACAACTTTTGTTCTATAATAAAAGTACTACACTTTTGATTAAGAATAGTTTTACAGAAAAGTATTTTATCAAGCACTTTTGAATAGATTCCCAAAATCACTTCAAATGGTCAATTTGAGTTGACTAATTTTAACAAATCATTTTTAGGTGACATGACCAACACAAACATGGTTCCAAATGATGTTCTAAATGTAACTAAGCATAGTTAAGGGTCAAACCATTAATTAGACAAGCATTTCATACATATCATGGCATGACAAGGCATAGCAAGCAATTATAAGCATGAAATGATACAAATTGTAAATGCATGCATGCAAATGATGCTTATGGTATGAAATGCATGTTGGTATTTCTTAGTGCAACCACCGAGAGTAGACTTTTTGATCTACTCAGGATGATTACTCTAGAAATACTCGAGATAGATTCATTGGTTCTGAGAGTTCAATCCGCAAGTGCACGGATCTATCATTGTAGCATTTCACCCGGAGTATTCAGGGGTATCGTTATTTATATTTTTTCCAAAGGAAGGCAGGTTTGTGTAATGTCTAGCATAATGATGATTATAGCCCACAATGTAAGTATGAATAACCATTAGTCTAGTACAGGGGGTAAACATGATAATCGAGGATAGGAGAACACACTTCAAGCTACTAAAAGGATAAAGATAAAACAAAGAATAAAAGAATAATCCTACGGTGAGCGGGTGATTCTAATATCACATATGCATAGAACATTAGTAATCATATGAAGTTAATGAACAATCATAGAACTATGTTTTAGATGATGAGGAGATGCCCACAGCCTGGTCGCCGGCCGATAGACACTTTTAGAACTCCAACTCAACACCCGAACGTGGAGGAGTGCAAAGGGACGGGCGGTTTTGTCACCACCGCCGCCTACCTCACTACCGTGGGATGCCGACATCTTCGATGGTTCCTATAGACCTGAGCACCACGCCCAATCATATAGAAAACTACCTATATCCCTCTGGGACTCTGACCCTACGGATCGATAAGCAAGGAAAAAGGCAAACCCGAAGGTACACCAAACCATCACCCTTGCATAACTCTACAACTCTCCAAGAACAACATATGAACAATTAGCATAAAGTTAGTCATGTTATTATCATAGCATATCAACTATAGTCTAGTTCATATCCTACAAATATAACATGAAGATAACTATACTCTAGTTCATATGCAATGTAATATGAATAAAAGGACTTGAATATGAAAGAATACTCCATAGTATATTACCAAGAAGATCCTTCCAAGGAGACAAGCCCTCCTTGAAGCTCAACCTTGCTCACAAACTAAGTCTAGAACTAAAGAAGTTACAAGTGGAGAGGTAGTAGCTCTTGGTGTGATGTTCTACTTTGAGGTGAGGCTCCTACCCTTTATTTATACTAACTATGGTCGGTTTGGTGCAGGTAAAAAAATGGAAGCACCCATGGGAACCAACCAAGCATGGGGCCATGCAATCGCTTTGTCAAAGGGCGGTTCGAGAGGCGGTCTTTGGGGTCCGGGGTCGGACCCACCCGGCCGGACTAGGCCCCGGCCCCTCTCACGACCGCCTTTGGCGGAGGTGGGCTCTTGGGCCGGCCACGATCCGTAATGTGTAGGTGCTTTGGTTCATTTTATCTCTGGATTGGGCCTTTTGTGTTGCACTTGATAGATGGCATGTTTTTCGAAGTGCGTTTTCATTGTCTTTTGGCTCTTTCCACTTGTTTCCCTGTATTTGTTCTGCAGAACATATTTCTTGGAATACAAGTGGAACTAGGTTAGAAGTAAAAGTATATGTGTCATTGGTTTGCAGGTTTCCCTGGAAAAAGACATAATTTGGCGGTATAAGATAGTCGATAACGACCGCCAACAATGCACATGATTATGCAGTGGTTAACACCTAGGGTGTTACATTTATGATTTTATTTTATTTTATTTTATTCTTGTTTCGGTTCAATCAAGTAATCTCAGGAATTTTTTTAGAGCATAAGTATCAAGTTTGTACATACTGGTTTTGCATCTATATAGATGTGAAAGTATCTCCCCCCCAAGAAGCTAGACATGAGAAACCTGCCTCTCGGCCCACTGATCACATTCGTGCCAACGGGCTTCTCTACATGTGCGCTGTTCAGTCCCCTGCCCCACGCATCCGCTAGTTGCTCAGCCCCCTGTCCCCAACGCGCGTCGCTAATCCCTACCAGTGCACGCTGTTGGTACTTTTAAGACGCACACAGATAAGATCCGCAAGTGCACAGATACTGTTGTAGCTTTCACCCAGAGAGTTTTAAATATTATATCCACAGGGAAACGTGTGAGGGTGACTGTTGGGGAGGGCGACCCTCACCAGCCCCGGCAGCCCCACAGGCCTCGCTTTGGTGGGCCAAGGAACTTGATTCATGCCTAACTTGTCAGACAATGCGGCGTTATTTGCGGAGAACCCTCCGCTGCGGCCTGGCCGGGCGGGAGCCCGGGCGCACACCAGGGGCTCCGGCGGCTCCATCGGTTATCGCGCGAAGTGGCGCCCCCACATCCCTTCGATCGAGGGACGAGGTCGGGGTCGCGGCGAAGCCCTGCGGAGGGCGGCCGGGTTGAAGACGCGGAGTCCGCAAGAGAGCCATCCAAGCGAAGGGGCACCGCGTGAAGGCCAGTCCTCTAGGCCAGGAAACCGGTGGCACAAGGGGGAAACCCTATCGGGCAATGGATGCCCAAGGCCGTGTGTGTGCATTTACCGTAATGCCCCGTGAGGGCCCCCCGTCAGTGGGTGATCACCCTGTACCCTATTATAAAGCACCACCCGACCCCCGACTTCCTATAAATACCCGGTACGGCGCGTTGATGAAGGGGGTCGGTGGGTGGCGATTCATTGCCATTTAATCGAGTCGAGTTCTAAATACCACCGCAACGTTTGTCTCCTTCGCGGCCGGCGCCGACCTCCTACCGCTCCCCTTCGGCATCTCTAGCGAGGGGAGGGCAGGAGGCCCCGCTCTTGGGGGGAACGCCCGTTGGACATCACCGTCGTCTCTCTCTCTCTCGTGGGAGCCCCTTGCCCCTCCCTCTCACTACCTCCGATAGTGAAGGCCGGAGGAGGGCGGGAGCGATCCCCACGGTCCGGGCGCCGTCCGTCGGGACCGAAATGAAAGGCCATGCCGATGCTAACCGCAGGGTCGCCACCACGCCGCCGCGGGGACCCCGCAGCCCCCGCGGGGTTTGGCCCCGTCGGGACCGCCGACCCACCTCCGAACGGCCCCGGGGCTCCACCTCCGACGGGCCGGGGCCTCTCGCCTCGCCCCGGGGGATTGGAGGGTCTCCCTCCTCCCGCCCCCGCTCCACCGTGATGGAGGTCGCCATCACGGCGGCCGCCGGCTCACGGGAGCCCGTAGGGCGGGGCCTCCGAGGTCACAAGGGAAGCGGGCAGCCCTCCACCTTCGCCGAAGCGGCCCGGGGTGGGGGCCCGTCGTGCAAATGACCCTTGATTCAACACCCGCAAATCACTACCGCCCCGAGAACCCTCCTCGGAGGCCTTGGGGATGGACTCATGGAGGACAAAGAAGACGGCCGCCCAGGGGGCCGAGGCCCTAGGAATGTCACACGCGCAAATTCTTGAAAAAGAAGGCAACCGGCCGGCCCTCGATCAAGGCAACGCCGAGAACCATTAGGGAGCAAGCGAAGCGGCCAAGACAGAGCTAGCCCGGATCAACCAGCAGATAACGGCGGCAAGGCAGTCGCAGGGCCTGCAAGCAGAGTCACCCTTTGGCTTTCTACAGACGCAGCCTCCCACTCGCCAACCACCACCCCCACCTCCACCTTCGCAAAAACCCCACCCCGCCACATAACCCGACCCACCGCACCACACATCGCCCAACTCTACCCAACCCTCCCTGTGGGTGGAGGACAACCCTATCCAAACCGTAAACCGCCCATCCCGGCCCACCCACTATGACCCAAGGTCACCGCTGCCCTATGCCCTCCAACTCTCGGAGTGGCCTCCGCCCCTCGACCATCAACACCTCCCTGTGTACTCGGGAACACGGACCCCGCATGGGTTCATCATGACCTACGGCGCCAGCAGAGTCGCAGCCGGAGGTGATCAGGCCATGATGGCCAAATCATTCGTTATCATCGCAAGGGGGATTGCACGCAGTCTTGGTACCGCGGCCCCCTCCCTCCGAACTCCATCCGCTCCCGGGGCAGAGCTCCGAGCCGCACCGCACAAACTTTAAAGGGGTGGATCGCAAAATCGTGAAACAAAGACCGAAGCTCCCGAACGTGGTTGTTGACACCTGTTATAGCATAATATTACTAGTCAACTAAACATGAAATAAGGGCATAAAATAAATATCAACATAAGTCTAGGGGTCTAACCGACATATTTCCATGAGTATTGGTATTTCCTATCTTTGTTGGGACTAAACAGATAAAAGCAGATAAGAGTAGTGAAAAGCCCAAGAGTTTGTATCTCATACGATGAGACGACGTGATCGTGAGGCAACTCAATCCGAAAGGCGGACTAAAACAGTCTAGAAGACCCCGTAAGACACGGGGAGGAAGGAGAACACACCCGGGACATAGAGTCCCGGCGATCGCCACCTGTTCTCGGCGTCGCCGAGGGTGGCCCACCTGTCAGCCTCTCCTTTCTATGTCGGTTTACCACCGACATTGAGGTTTATCTACACCGTTGCTCAGGGTCGGTTTGATCCAAGGGTTCCTATTCATCGACAAGGGCTATATAAGCAGACCACCTGCCCCAGAGTGAAACCCTAGTTCATTCAACTCATTACTCAACAGGCTGAGGCCCTGACCTCTCCTCTCTAGTTCCAATCTAGACTAGAACACCATGTAGAACTAGAAGCCCTAGAGTGAGTTGAAGAGCAAGCGTCAAGAGAGATTAGAGCTATAGTTTCCCATGAGAGAGACTAGAGCTAATCTTGTTCGGAGAGCTAAAGCGTGGGTGAAGGAAGAGCTGCCGAGGAAGCAGGACTGTCGGTGACTCCTCTACATCTTGTACCTTCGGGATCAAGTCCCATTAGCACCGGGCCTACCTCTGAGACTTCGAAGGCAGGATCAACTTCTTATTTGAGTAAGTAATTGTTCTTATTGTTCACAACTCTTGTTTGAGTACTTTAATCTGTAGGACCCTATAGATTAGAGGGGTGACTTAGGTTTAGGCATGGTGCTTAGACCGAGGTTGCTTGTGGATGCACCCTACATTCCAGGTCGTGTGGTAGATCGCGGGAGCGACAGTCCTGTTGAGTCCTTTGTAGTCCTCCCCTCGAATGATAGGCCAAGCAGGACCCTGCTGCTGGAGGATTGCATGTTTCGTCCATGTTTTCCTTTGAGTACATCCCCCTAAGACAATATCAACATAGCTTACAAGGATAAGAACTAGACAACCGTAGGAGTCTCCTTACCTCTTTATCCTCTCATTCCTTGATTCTTTCTCAGTTATATGAATTAGTTATATGGATTAGTTATATGCCCGGTTATCCTCACATCATTCTCCCCGTGGATTCGATATTAAAACCCTCTCAGGGTGAAGTGCTCACTAGGTATCCGTTCGCTTGCTTGATTATACAAATTATAAATATTTCTATAGGCTTAACAAATACCAACAAGCATTTTGGCGCCGTTGTGGGAGAATGGTTCCGAGAAAACACCGAGTATAACTAGATCTTGTACAATAATTTAGTGTAGTCTTTCTTTTTATATTTTCTCTTCCTTTTATATCTTCGTGGGATCCTCGAATTCCACACCTATTCTTATGTTGTACCCATAAGCACAAGCTTCAGGCCACTAGAATCTTTAGAACTTATCCTATCACTTGGCTATGAGCTATGCCTACGGTTGATCAAAATGATCATGAAACAACCCATTATAGGAGAGAATTCTGCAGTTAACCTCAGGCCAAATCCTATCCTTTAAAGAAAAGGATAATGTATTTGGGGCTTGTTGGTATTTGTTATGCCCACAGAAATATTGAAGATGAATAATCCGCAAGCGCACGGATACCGTTGTAGCCTTCACCCGGAGGGTTTTAAATATCGTATCCACAGGGAAACGTGTGAGGGAGACTAAGATCTAATCTTAACCCAGAGTAGCACAAGACCTAAGAAGGTTAAAAGTATAGAGATGATTACTAAGATATCTAATCCTTACCACTACACCACAACACTTAATCAGCAACTGACTGCAGTTGCTAAAATTTTTAATTAGCGTTGGACGGTGGGTTGCTAAAAGTTTGTCTCGGACCGACCGTTGCTAAAACCGAATACAACGTTGGATTGTCCGTGGCTAAAATTAATTTGCTTTTGCATTGGAGGGTTCGTTGCTATATATAGAAATAATAGGGTCGGATGGTAAGGTAATTAAACAAATTTTTCAGACGGGCGGGATGTATTTGGGCCCTTCGACGGTTATTTTGGCCCAAAACACCTAAACCCTAACTTTTCCCCTCCACAGACCTACTCACGCTGCCTCACAGCCGCCTCCACACGCCGCCTCCACTCCTCCTGTTCCCCCCACACACACGCCGCCTCCGCCTGCCTGCTCCGCCGCTGGCCGCCGGCCGCCGGCCGCGCACAACTGCTCCACGCTGCCTGCCCCGCCTCAAGGCTGCACACGGCGTCGCCCGGCCGAGCCAACCCGCCGGTCGATGTCCAGTCCCCACTCCCGCCGGCCGCCGGCTCGTCCCCTCGGCGTAGAGAGTTCGCGAATCCTTCTTTCTCCCCTCGGCGTAGCGACAACACTGCCTCCCCAGCACAGGTACGACCCCACTGTCCACTTCCCTCTTCCCCGATGCTAGATCCATTGCCGCGCTGTGACATGGGCGCGACGTGAGGAGGTCGCGTCCGGCGCGACGGCTGACCTGGGCGCACCCTGGACGGAGGAAGTCCCTGCTGGCGCGCTCCTCTCCTCCATCTCAAAGCGGAGGCCTCATATGCAGGATCCTGACGAGCTCAGACGCAGAGGCCTGGACCTTCAGATGTAGGATTCGTGCAGGTGTTGTCAGCAACATTGATGTCAAGGTCTCTGCCTCCTCGATTTGTTTTTGCTGTTGCACTTAGCTTTCTCTTGCTGTATTGCACAGGTCATGTGCGGATCCCCTCTAAATGAGTGTGGTGGTGGCTTGGACCAGGCGAGGGCAGCAATGCAGCATGGATCTCGTGAGAAATCTTAGCTCAGTTAACATCTTTGGTTTTTTTTGGTAGGCCAGAAATCTTAGCTGAATCCACAACGTCTGCATTTGACCCATATATGCTTTAAAAGTGTGCAGCCCTTGTTGACACATTATTTGACAAGGCTAAACCTGTTGCTTGGTGCCTTTCTGACTTTTGAGGTCCATGGCATGGAGGTGCTGCACGAATTGCCCAGCCATGGATGACAAAGTGGGATTTGGTAGATGCAAGCCATTTAGGCATCACGAGCCTACGAATCTGGTTTCAACACTCATATTGGAACACTGATGTTTTTTAATTGTTTAGGTAATTTACCCATCTATAGATATGCTAGAACACTGTATTTGAAATTAAGTGTTGCAGTTATAAGTAACAACAATCTATGTACATGCAAATATAAATTATTCTCCTAAATATTGCTTTCTGGCATAATTCTGAAATTTGCAGCGAGCTGACTTCACAAAGTTCAGTCATGGGCACTCAATTTTCTACACTTCATTTATAACCTGAGCTGACTTTAGTTATTTTACATAACTCCAATATAATGCATTGGATTGGATGAGCACAAAACTGGGAAATTATGCTTGAAACACCAATTACTATATTTTCCTCATGAGAATTAGACCCCATCTATTCCCATGTGTAGGGGGAATCAGTGCAGACTCATGGTTGTAACTTGATGCTCGCTGCAAGAGGTGTTGACTTAGCTAGATTGTGTGAAAACAAAGCTTGCTGTACAACCTGATGATGACTTAGCAAGATTTTGTATTCAGCTACTATATTTTGCTGAGTGGTTGCAAAGTCTTTTCTGCTTCGTAAGTTATGTCTTAATGAAGCGTGCCCCTCCCTTCCATGATTTTGCTGAGTGGTTGCAAAGTCCTTTTTGTTTTCCATGTTTGAGGTGCTTCCTATTGCATATAAAGATGAGAATGTTTTTTTTTTGATACTACACAAATGTAACTTGGCTGTTATCACAACTGTAGGCCTGATGACCTTCATAGAACATTTGGAAAATTTGGCCGCCTTTATATCTACCAAAGGATTACTACACTTGGTAAGGCACCTTGTGTTAATTATTGTGGAGCTTTATGGTACCGGTAACTGGGTAACTGAAATATGAAATGGGGACATCGTTTCAAATGCTGCTGATTGTGATTATTGCCATGCCCAGGTACTCTTCAAATGCAAACCCAATTTGGACCAAAGGCGCTGTTAGACTAATACTTTACTGCATCAGGTTGCCTGCGATGATGCTATTGTAAGATACCTCTCCTTTGAATGATAAATTGATCCATTATTGTTTTCCTTCAAGCAGCCAGAGTCTATAACAAGTAGATGGCTGCTGTTGTTTTAAGTTATAACATGCTGCTGAACATCTATATCTTATTCACAGAGAATGCAATTGGACACCCATGTTGCAGACTGTAGGTACATGCATATGAAATCATGGGGCCATGAATGAACTGCCATATGTTGTGTAAATATTGTAAGTACCTTCCTAACTATAATGCCCAGTAATATTACGCTATAGATTGCCTGTTCATGGATACAAAGTTTGGTTGAAACCTGTTTTTATACTGGAGGAATGAAGGCAATCTTTCTCTATTTAAATGAGTGAGATTACTCAAGAGTTATGAGTACACCCTTGCTTGGTAGAACTGATATGGTATAAGCTGCTATGATCTGAAATTTCTTCATTGCTCATTAGTTATGCCTACTTTGAATTTACAGAGTAGCATAGTATCGCCTTTAATGTTACATGCCTACTCTGATCTTGCAGTTTTACTGTAGTGCGAAGCTTATGATTTTGGTCTGTTTAGTCTAGATGTTTGAAAATTGAAATGAACTAGATTGCTCAACTTAAAGTGAAGATGCTCAACTAGTAATCATGGTTCGGACAATTGGCAGTTTCCAGCTTGCTGAATAAACTAACAACTCATTTGTGTGCCTTCATCTCATTAATTTGAAGAGTGAGGATCTTTCTGTAATGTCTGCATAGAAAATCTTTGCATACTTATGGATGTGCGTGACTAATAACTGATTCTTTACTTGCAGATAGTAGTGGAGCGGATGACCACATTGGAAGATCAGTTGCTTATGTTGAAAGCCTCACTTTGATGTTTGCACTATGCTGTTTTGTGTAGTTAGTCTTATGTTCTTTGAACTCAATATAGCTAGAGTTTGGACTTAATTTGTAGCCACATATGTTTTGGACAAATTATTTACTTGTCATGTCAAGTGACTAGTTTGATGTTAAGTGACATTACATGTATAATGTATTTGTTTGATACATGAATCAAAGTTTGGATAATGTGATCACTTTTGAAGGTCCTCACTGTTGTGCATGTGAAACAACCTATAATTAATGTCTCATTATTAGCTATACCTTCGGACCTTTTTTTTTTTTTAATCTATTAAATTCAGCACGATGGACAGTCGGTTGCTATAAAGTCAATATTGCAATGGACCATCCGTTGCTAAAGGCCCCGACCGGTCATCCGTTGCTAAAGCTTTACCATAGAACGGTCCGTGGCTAAAAGAGCGTCCGTCATTTGTATACATTTAACCACGGCTTCATTAGCATCCGCGGGGGTCCGTCGGCCGTAACTTTTAGCCACGGACCGAAAGTCGCTATCCCCCCCATATAGCAACGGACCGAAAGTCGCCGATTAAGGGTTGTGGTGTAGTGTACTCGTAGTAAACTTGCCTTCTCTTTGTTCTATCCGGGGACATCACATAGGAGAGACACCAACAAAAAGATGATTCATCTAGAGATAAATCCCATGAGTCCCCTGAGACGGGATGGGGACTACAAAGGATCAACGACACCGAACTAGTTGATTAAACAACCAACTAGAGGCTATCACAAATCGTGATCTACCACCCGATCCCGAATATAGGATGAATCTAACGAGATACCCGAGCCTAAGCACCACGCTTACACTACGAATATTACTTTAACCTAATGCACTAGATTAAAGTACTCAAAAGAGACCGCAGGTCGGAAGAACAATATAAACAATAATGCTTACTAAAAGAAGAAGTAGATTACCGGAGTAACTCCAAGTGTAGGTTAACTTCCACCGAGGTACAAGTTGTAGAGGTTCCTTCCCTCTCTCTATCTCTCTTATTCTAAAGACTAGATCTAATGAGATCTAATCCCTCTTAAATACTAGCTCATCTAGTTCTAGTTCTAGACCTAGGAGGAGACTCGGGGGCCTCACCCTATTGATAATGAATGATAATGAATTAGGGGTTTCACCCAGGGGCGGGGGGTCTCCTTATATAGCCCTAGGCGATGCACTCCGGCCCTTGGATCAAACCGACCTTGAGCAACGGTGTAGATCTCTTCTTAATGGCGGTTGTGAACCGACCTTCGAAACGAGGGGGCGAGGGGGGCCACGACGGCGGCGCCGCCATGCCCTAAGTGGGGCTGCCGCTGGCTCGCCGGTGGGCCCCACCTTCCTTACGGTGCTCTGCGGTCTCTTCTAGAATGTTCTAGTGTAGGTTCCACGTTGGGTTACGTCACGATACGTCTTTATGTCGTAGGGGCTTGCAAACTCTTGGCGTTTTCTGTTTAATCCTCGAAAATATATAAATCACCAAAACTCGTGGAATTATGTCATTAAAGCCCTTATACTATGTTGATATTCATTTTAAGCCCTTATTTCAGTTTTTAAAAGCATATATATTTTATGCTATAAGAGATGTCAACAAGCTCCCCCCAAGCTTACCCTTTGCTAGTCCCTAGCAAAGCCAAACTCAAACAATGGATCGGGGAGTTGCTACAACGCTTTCACGCCTCAAAAGTAACATGCTTTCAAACAAAATTTCTCCTCCGGATTAGAATAAACCGTTTCAACCTTCAACTTACCCATATTACCTTTAACCATGGAGCTTATAGCCTTTTCTTGGGATCTTGGGCAATTGAAAGATAGAACAATCAAGTCAAGCACCATGTCTCGGACTCTTTGTTCAACCATCATTAGGAGTTTTTCGCTAGTTTTCAAAATAAAACTCAAAGTTCCTTTAGTATGACCCTTTCAAGTCTCTCATTTGTGGTATTGGTGGATCCTCACTAAGGCAATAATGTTGTTTTGCCTTTCTCTCATAATATGTGGTATTTTTGGACTAAGGGGTAGGACACTATGCCTTCTTCTCTCTCACCCTATATCTAAAGCTTATATGTGGAGTTCATAGGTGGGAGAAATCTAAATATACTTACTAAGCATATATTATAAGTTCAAGCAATGGATCCAAAGTCACGAGTCATCATTTGCATGTGCATGTGTATGGTGTAGTGGAATGAATATGATGGTAGGTGTACGCAGGGCTAATGTAATGAATGCAATGAGGAGAAAGAGCCTAATTCTACTTTAGCTCCTTGAAGAATCATCTCTCTTGAAACTTGGAAACACTTGAGAGAACTTGGGTTGCATATTCTTTCTTTTTTTTTTTTTTTTCTTTTTTTTTTTATGGAGAGGCGGGCATCTAGTACCCATTGTTTTCATAGCGGACACTTGTCCATTTTTTTTAACTCTCCTTTATTCTCTTTTTTTAGGGAGGTAGGCTCTACTCGTAGGACACTTGTCCATTTTTCATCTCCCCTTTCTTTTTTTTTTTTTTTGAATACAACCCAAATCTCTTTTGTAATAACTTTTGAGAGATAGACAAGAGTAATGGAGCCTTATAAGATTGTTGGCTGAATTGATGGGTGTAGGATCGGAGTGGAACATTTTTGGTGGGTATATGATGGATGCGTATGGTGGGTGTGTGTGGTGGATGCTTACTTCAGGGGGTAGAAGTAGCATATATGCAAGTGGAATAGAGTGGAGTGGGTGGAATGTAGTGGTATGAGGTGGAGTGTGCGTGATTAGCGAGAATGACAAGTTTCTAAGGATCGACAAAGATTGACCGAACTCAATGCAAAGTAAGCGACCTATATATATCGAAAAGGGTTTTCCTATCTAAAGAGCATGTATATATATGGCTGTGGTAGGAGGTTCAACACTCTGTCATACAAGAACTTATCATGTGCATTTTATAATTTTCAAAAGATAAATCTCCGTAAATCTAGTGTCACTAGGAGTAACATAAATAGCAACTCAAACTTTCATATATCATATCCGTCAATCACCTAGACTTTAGAGCAGGCATTATTTGCTACACACAGGGTTTTAGGTTCGAGCAAACCTCAAGTCAAAGCAGTTTTGCATTAAAGGCTCAAGAGAAAGTAAGTTTGAAAGCTAGGTACTTGAAAGGAATTACAACGGAGCAACTATTCATCATTTCCATGCATGAGAATTAGCTTCGGAGTTCATTTTATTTTGGCGTAAAGTAACCTTTGGTACACTCCTTCTATTTATTTATTCCCATATTTAAAGATCACACTAATATTATATATATATATAGCCTATACTTTTTATTTGGTTTCCTATGGTTATACATCTTTTTATTTCTTTTTAATAAAGCAAACATATCGGCTAATATTAAAACATAGGAAAGAGATACTTATCGAGATAACGGGGGTGCTCTCCCCAAGCTAGATTGGAATGTCGGGTTGATGATGTGGAAGTTGAGGTAGACAAATGATGAGGGTGTCATCCTATCATGTCTCTCTCCCTTTGAATCCTGCTAAACTCAAATAGACAACAAAGCTAGTGGAACAGATTATGCGTTAGCGGTTGGCCACATAGGCCTCATGTGCCTAGAGACGGATCACGATTAGTTTAAGCAGAACTTCAGCAGGAAAATATTTTTGGAGTTTTATAGATTTATATGCATGCAAAGAACTATGATGCAAATGCAACTAGATGAATGCATAATTATTTTTATGCCGCCACAGTGAATATCGTTATGGGTTGTTACACACCACAAGATTATTCATATGGGGCTTTAGAAATTTTCAATGCAATGCTAATGCGGAAATTTAAATATGCTAAAGGAAAATGATTATGCAATGCAAGGAAGTAAATATGGTATGCTTTAAATATGGATAACTACCGATCTTACCTTTCGGCGAGGGTTCAGTGTTTTAAGTCCCCTGAACAAGACTACTTACCTTGTTAATTTCTTAAATGCATCATCGATCTTGGTAGGTGATTCAAGATGGTGTCACCCATGTTTTATTGTTGATCCAACATTTCAAAGTGCAAAATTTGATAGTGGGGGTTGGCGACTTCTTATTTTGTGTGCCTGCTTTGTGGTGTAGGACATTTACTTATAGAAATTTAGGGGAGTGACAAACTCCTCCACATTTTTTTGCTCGAAGTGTGTCCTGTTTGCAAAGACAAGGTAGAGATCAAGTGCATGGGCCCCTGTTGGTGGGAAAACACCAACAGAACCAAAAATTTATTCTTCTCTAAAATCTCGGGCACATTAAACAAAATGTATTTGATGTATTGTATATTTTGATTAATCTTAACTAGGGTGGCAAGATCGAAGATGAAACATGAATGTTGTAATATTTTTTCTTATATGATTGGGACTATGAGAAGAGAGTGGTGTTAGGAGCAACTTAACGAAACATCTTGAGCGGATCAAGCAAGGGTGTTACTCTAACATGTTTGGTTCTTTATTTATCAACATGCCGTAATTAAGGGAAAGCTTATTTATTGACGACTTACCTCAAGATGTTACCTTATTGTTGGAGCACCTGGCACCTCAACAACTTGTGGTGGTCTTTTTCCTTTTGCTAGAAGCATTCCTTATTTGGCCTCTTATGTAGCTTCTTCCTAACTTGTCTTCTTTTTATTCCATAAAGTTCCTTTATCCATGTAATGCGTCTTCTGGTTTTTGTATCTTGCTTCTTCTCACTTTGTGAGTCCATCTCGGGACCTCCCCAAGCTTATTTGAGAGTTTCTTCTTTTTCTCTGAGGGGTTAGTCCAACAAAATATCCAATATCCACAATAACATACCATTGGCTCAAAAATCAACCCTGAGACACCATGTCTAATTTGACTTAGGAGGGCATTTTAGCCTAAGCACCACGCTTAATTTAAAATGCCTTTGGAGGTAAGATCACAATTCTAAACTAGGCACCATGCTTCATTTAAGAGATGTATGAACTTATTCCAAACCTTAGCATACTAAAGCAGACAAAAGGTAGCATGAAGGCATTTATAGAGAGTTACTCAAACGAGAGATGAAGAACATATACAAAATTTTTTTTTAGCATGTCGTTAAGGTAGAGACAACCAAGTAGTGTAGCAACATGATAAGGGATGTTTCTATGCATGTGAATTAATGTTGCACAATGATTGGTTGGACATACCTTACATTGTTATCCTTCGTTCTTCTTGTTCGGATCCGAAATGGTTAGTGACAAAAATACCCGAAGGGATATTTCCTCATTTATATCTCTATGTTCATTTCACAAGGGTTTTGTAGCAATAAGTTAAACACTCATGTTATTGCTCAAGAAATACTTGTTTTAGGACAGCAAGCTCGTCCTTGGGAAACCATTGAATTGTGATTCATGATGATAAAGTGGTTTCCCTTCAATGCATCTCAAGGTTCGGGATCTAGAATATTTATGATAGATGAACACGTCCACAACCACCCTTTCAAAATCTAACGGAGGAGGAGAGAGAATAAGGGGTCGAAGAACTTTCGCGTGTGCTAAAGGTAGAGACTAGGTGGTTCGGGAAGTTCATCATGTGAACATGGACTAGATGAAGTGTCTATGAAGCAGCTCTCATGCTCACTGATGTCATCTTCCTTCTCAAACTCCAAGGTTAATTTATCATAGTTATCTAAGGGATTCCTTGGGTTGGTGTCTCTCGGGCTGATTTCATCTAAAATTTCGTCCATCAACTCAATGGTGCGCGACACATATGTTATTAACACTTTCAAGCCATTGTTGTTGGTCTTCTTGGTGGTCTTGATGATTCCTAAACATGGGTTGTTTCGATGAATTTCCAGGATCATCATGAGTCTCAAAGAAGTAGGGATATGCGAATTCATCGGGGTCAAGGATGGGTTTAGAGATAGGTTCGAATAGGTCATCTTGTTTAGGCATAGAAGGGGAGAAGATAAGGTGGTTTTCTGGATAGCTTTGCTCTCCTTCTATGACATGATCAGACATGCCATCCTTGGGTTTCTCCCAACGTCTTTTAAAAGAATAAGCATGTTCAACAATAGTCATCTCCTTAAAAGAATCTGAATTATAGTCACTTGGAGATCTCTTGTATGAACAAGAATTTATTGTTCTCCCATAATCTCTAAGGGTAGGTTCAAAAGGATCTTTCAAAGGTGGAATTTCTTCTTCCTTTGGGGGATTTTGGGATGTTGATGGTTCAGGGTGGATAGCTAAATTTTGGGATTGGAAGTGTTGTGAATTAGCTATCGTAATTTCCTCTTCTTCCTTTTTCTCGAGAAAAGTACTAGGGGAGGTGGAGTATCCACTAAATCTGTCCACGAGAAGTCTTGCTTCTCTAGCAGGCAGATGGAGGAATGCGCCTCCCGAAGCTGCATTAAGGTCATCTGCATCTTCCTTAGTAAGACCTAAATAAAAATGTTGAAGAAAGACTGGTTCTGGAATACCAAGGTTTGGGCATGTAGTGGTAAGGACATTAAAACGTTCCCATGATGCAGCAAGAGACTCTTCTTTGTGTTGTTTAAAAGTTAGAATTTCTACTCGAAGGCGGGCCACTCGATCGGTGGGAAAGAATTTTAGATAAAAATTGGTGTACAATGTTCCCCAATCTCCATTCACTTTCTCTACATTCAGGTAATACCCTTTGTTTAGCTTTTTCCCGTCAAAGAATACAAAAGAACTTCCAAGTAAGGTATTATCGGATATGCCTTTTATACGAAGACAATCCATAATTAGCTCAAACTCTTGTAGGTGTGAATATGGGTTGGCCTCGCCCTCTCCCGAGAAGGCTAGTTTCTGAACCAAGTTTATAAAGTCAAGGGGTAGCTCATAGGACGATGTTAAGATAGGCTACGAAGATTGTGGCGTCCTAAAGCTTTTTGCTAATGCGTTGATGATATTTATAGATAGGCGTGGAATCCATAATGAAAAAGAAAATAAAAGAATAAAAGGGATAAAAGAATAAAAGAATATGATACAAGGATAAGGTAGATTCAAAGTCAACTCAAAGAACCGTTTCCCAACAGCGGCGCCGAAAAGCTTGTTGGTATTTGTTATGCCCATAGAAATATTGAAGATGAATAATCCGCAAGCGCACGGATACCGTTGTAGCCTTCACCGGAGGGTTTTAAATATCGTATCCACGGGGAAACGTGTGAGGGGAGACTAAGATCTAATCTTAACCCCGAGTAGCACAAGACCTAAGAAGGTTAAAAGTATAGAGATGATTACTAAGATATCTAATCCTTACCGTAGTAAACTTGCCTTCTCTTTTGTTCTATCTAGGGACATCACATAGGGAGAAACACCAACAAAAGATGATTCATCTAGAGATAAATCCCACGAGTCCTACAGACGGGATGGGGACTACAAAGGATCAACGACACCGAACTAGTTGATTAAACAACCAACTAGAGGCTATCACAGTCGTGATCTACCACCAGTCTGGAATATAGGATGAATCTAACGAGATACCCGAGCCTAAGCACCACGCTTACACTACGAATATTACTTTAACCTAATGCACTAGATTAAAGTACTCAAAAGAGACCCGCAGATCAGAAGAACAATATAAACAATAATGCTTACTAAAAGAAGAAGTAGATTACCAGAGTAACTCCAAGTGTAGGTTAACTTCCACCGAGGTACAAGTTGTAGAGGTTCCTTCCCTCTCTCTATCTCTCTTATTCTAAAGACTAGATCTAATGAGATCTAATCCCTCTTGAATACTAGCTCATCTAGTTCTAGTTCTAGACCTAGGAGGAGACTCAGGGCCTCAACCTATTGATAATGAATGATAATGAATTAGGGTTTCACCGGGGCGGGGGTCTCCTTATATAGCCCTAAGGCGATGCACGGCGACCCTTGGATCAAACCGACCTTAAGCAGCGGTGTAGATCTCTTCTTAATGGCGGTTGTGAACCGACCTTCGAAACAGAGGCGGGGGGGGCCCCACGGCGGCGCCGCCGCCATGCCCTAAGTGGGCGCCGCCGCTGGCGCCAGGTGGGGCCCCACCTTCCTTACGGTGCTCTCTCGGTCTCTTCTAGAATGTTCTAGTGTTGGGTTACGTCACGGATAACGTCTTTATGTCGTAGGGCTTGCAAACTCTTGGGCGTTTTCTGTTTAATCCCTAAAAATATATAAATCACCAAAACTCGTGGAATTTTGTCGGTAAAGCCCTTATACTATGTTGATATTCATTTTAAGCCCTTATTTCAGTTTTTAAAAGCCTATATATTTTATGCTATAAGAGATGTCAACAGGGGCTCATCCTAGAAAAGTTGTTCGCATGACCATCATCTTTGGAGGAACTTTCTCTCTTTTTCAAAGCAAGGTTTGTCCTTGACAAACTCGCGGGTGTGATTTGTTTCCTAGAATTTTTTCATGAACACCCAAAGGAAGAAAAGGAATCATCCTCTAGACCAAAGAAGAAGTTTTTGATAGCCGGACCATAATCATTCCAATCCCTTGACTTAGCTACCAATCCCAAGTCATCAATACTCTAAACCCCTCCAAGGGAAGAAGTAATTCTACCCTTGAATCTTTTATGGTGATGACTTTGGGAGACAAACTTCTAGCTTCATAGGAGACCTTTAAGTGCCTATAAACCAAATCCTCTTAGAGAAGAGTCTCTTAGAAAGCGTCCTTATTTTTACAAAGGACATTGGGAGCCTAAGGATGGCATATCTAATGACGCCATAGAAGGAGAGCGAAGCTATCTAGAATCCATTCATGTCTTCTCCCCTTCTATTTCAGATTAGATAACTTATCCAAACCCATCTTCAACCTCATTCTTGACCCCCAATAAATCCTCTAGTGTTCTTTCTCTTGAGTCTACCTACGATCTTAGAAATCCCAAGTATAGACATCAAGAAGGATCTAATGGAGACCAAAAAGAGCACTATCATTAGCCTGGAGAACATCCATGAGCATAGGAGTTACTTCCTAAATATTCTATCCAATCCTTGCTCATGTGAGCAAACTCCTGAATGAATTGCCATCTCTAATCTTGCCACCTACAAGATCTCAAACCCCCTTGAGATAATTGTTCATAAAGATTTAGAAAGGGTGGTTGTTGATCTCATTGGCTTGAATTTTGAGATTGGTGATATAAGGAAAACCTCTTCATCATCTTGAATCACATTTGAAGGTTTCCCAAGGATGAGCTTTTTGTCCTAAAACAAGCACTCTAGGGGAAAGAACATCAGTATAGATCTTTTACTATAACACCCCCTTGTGTAATGAGCATAGAGATATAATTGTGAATATTCCTTCGGGTATTTTTGTTACTAACCATTTCAGGTCTAGAGCAAAAAGAACGAAGGACGACAATGTAAAGGTATGTCCAACCAATCATTGAGCAACATTGAATCACTCATATAATTCTTGCCATGTTGCTACCTTATCTTGGTTGTCTCTACCTTTAAGACATGCTCAAATTGCAATCATGACTTTCATCTCTCGCTTGAGTAAATCTCTATAATGCTTTCATGGTACCCTTATCTACCATAGTATGCTTTAGTTTGAAAATGCTGAATAGTACTTCCAAAGGCTTTTAAATTAAGCATGGTGCTTAGGTTAAAATGCTTTCCTTAATCGATTAGACATGGTGTCTAGTTTGGTTATTGAACTAAAAAAATTACTTGTGTAGATATTGGTATATTTTGTTGGACTAACCCCTGCAGAAAAAAAAGACTCTCAAACAAGCTTGGGGGAAGTCCTGAGATAAACTCACATTAGAGATAAAGCAAGGGAAAGAAGAGGAGTGCCACAAACAAAGTCTACAAACAAAAGCACTTGCTCAAGGATGAACTCAAGGATGATCGGCACATAGAAGAGGAAGACCAACTCCACCAAGGATAATCCAATCATGCTCTTCCTCCTTACATGCCCCCATCACTCCACACGCCGGTTTGCAACCTTTCTATTCACTATTGCTCTTTTCCTACAAGTTCGAATGATTTTGATGCACGAAAATCAAACTTAAGGTTCAATAAAATCATTCTTTTAGAAAAGCAAGGTAAGTACGGAAACATGATATAAATGATGCGTGCTAAAATTTTCAACCGGACTTTTCTGTAGCATATAAAGTGACCTTTAGCCCTCAGTAACAACACTATCCGGGTACTACTTGTATATTCCTTCGGGTATGTGTTGTCCACTAATGATGGGGAAGAAAACCATGAAAGGAGCAAAAAGGTCCTAGCACAATTCAAACGATAAGAAAAGAAAGGATGATGCAATAAAAGGAGATAAGTTAGGAACAAAAATACACAAGAGGCCAAATAAGGAAAGCTCCAAGAAGAGGGAAAGAATCACCACAAGGTGTTACGATGCCGACACGCTTCAATAAAAGGTAACATCTTGAGGTAAGTTATCATTAACTAAGTTCTTCCCCAATTTTGGCATGTTCATAAATAATCAAACATGTTGGAGCTATAACTTACCCTTCCATCCTTCTTAACCCCACATGTTTAGTTTTTGTTCCTAAGCACCACTCTCCTGATCCCATAGTCCCCAACCATGTAAACTAAAATGTTGCACATCCTGCTATGGAAGATAGTTATAATCATTAAACCATTGATGCCCTATTTCGTGATCTTATCACCCTCATCATAGATGAATGAAACAAATAAACATTAACTCTATCTTGTTTAATATGCCTAAGGTTAGAGAATAATGAATAAAGTTTTGGTTACATTTGGTGTTTTCCCACCAATGAGCCCATGCACTTGATCTCTACCTTGTCTTTACAAGCGGGACATACTTCAAGCAAAATGTGGAGGAGTACGTCACTCCCCCAAAATTCTATAAGGAAATGTCACGAACCCACAAAGTACGCACACTAAACAAGATGTTACTTGCTTCCACTGTCAAAGCTTCACTTCAAACCATGGGACAAGCAAGCAACACGGGTGATGCCATCCTTAGAGATCATTATCTCGGGGAGATGCGACCACCAAGGTCGAGATGATGCACTTGAGCGGTGAGTAAGGTAAGAAGTCTTGTTCGGAGGACTTAAAACACTTGAACCCTCGCCGAAGGAAGGTAAGATCGGTAGTTATCCATATTAAATGCATGGCATATTTATTTTTGCATTGCATAATCATTTTCCTTTAGCATATTTACATTTAAGCATCAGCATTGCATAGAAAGACATAAAATTAAAATCTAAGCCCCATGTGAATAATTTTGTGGTGTGTAATAATCCATAAGGATATTCACCGTGGTGGCATAAAAATAAATATGCATTCATCTAGTTGCATTTGCATAATAGTTCTTTGCATGTATATAAAATTATAAAACTCTAAAAATATTTAGAAGATAAATCTTCTTTGAAGTTCTATTTAGAATAATCATGATCCATCTTGAAAATCTCTAGACACATGAGGCCTATGTGGCCAACCACTAATGCTTAATCAAGTTCCACAAAGCTTTTGTTGTCTATTTGAGTTCAGCAGATTCGAAGGGAGAGAGACAAGATAGGCCGACTTCATCGTCACCATCTACCTCAACTTCCACATCAACAAACCCGACACTTCAATCTAGCTTGGGGAGAGCACCCCGGTTATCACGATAAGTATCCTTACTATGTTATTATTATTAGCTAAAAGTTTGGTTTGCTTAGTTGCTAAAAAGAGTTTGCTAAGAAGTTTAGTTTTATAGAGTCTAGTCGTTTAAAGAATCTTTAGTAGAGTGTGATCTTTAGGTTTGGAATAAATAAATAAATATAGAGAGTGTACAAGAAGTTGTTTTCGCCAAGATAAAATGACCCTAAAATTGACAACTTGGAGATGATGAATAGTTGCTCCACCGTAATTCCTTTTTAGTACTTAGCCTTCAAGCTTAATTTCTCTTGAGCCTTAATGCAAAACTACTTTGACTTGAGAACTACTCTAAACCTGAAACACTGTGGGTTGCAAATTGCTTGCTCTAAAATCTAGGTAATTGACGGATATGATATATGAGAGTCCGAGCCTCTTGTTGATCTTACTCCTAGTGATACTAGATTTCTAGAGATTTATTTTGAAAATTTAAAAGTGCACATGATAAGTTCTGTGTGACAGAGTGTTGAACCTCCTACCACAGACCATATATACATGCTCCCTAGATTAGGAAAACCTTTTTGACATATATATAGGTACGCTTGCTTTGCATTGAGTTTGTTCAATCTTTGTCGACCCTTAGAAAGTTGTCATCTTTGATCATGTACACTCCACTTCACTCCACCCCACCTCATTCCATTTCATTCCATTCCACTCCACTCCACTCGACTCCACTCATTCATATGCTATTTCCACCACTCGAAGTACGCATCCACCACCACAAACCTCCATATTACATCCATTATATATCCGCCAAAAATGTTCTACTCCTATCTTGGGATAGAGCAACCAAAAATATTCCCTACACCCATCCACTCATCCATATTTAGCCAATGTTTTACAAAGCTCCCTTACTTTGTCTATCTCTTAAAAGTTATTGCAAAAGAAATTTGGGTTGTGTTCTAAAAAAGAGAATAGAATAAAGGAGAGTTAAAAAATGGACAAGTGTCAGTTGAAAACAATGGGTACTTAGATGCCCGCCTCTCCATGAAATAAAAAAATGAAAAATGAGAAAAGAAAAAAAAAAGAAAAAAAATGATACAACCCAAAGTTCTCACAAATATTCCAAATTCCAAAGAGAGATGATTCCTCAAGGAGCAAAAGTAAAATTAGGCTTTCCCCTCATTCATTAGATACACCTCATTGCAATTATCCTCATTATTCATCTACCACCATATTCATCCCACCATACACATGTATCACTTGATCAAGTATGACTCGTGACTTTGGATCCATTGCTTGAACTTACAATATATGCTTAGTAAGTAGATTTAGTTTTTCTCCCACCTAGAGCTCCGGATATAAGCCTTAGATATAGGGTGAGAGAGAAGAAGGCATGGTGTCCTACTGCCTTAGTCCAAAAAAATACCACATATTATGAAAGGCAAAAAACAACCTTATTGCCTTAGAGAGGATCCACAAATACCACAAATGAGAGACTTGAGAGGGTCATACAAAGTAACTTTGAGTTTTATTTCAAAAACTTGCAAAAACTCCAGAATGACTGTTGAACAAAGAGTTCAAGATATGGTGCTTGACTTGATTGTTCTATCTTTCAATTACCCAAGATCCCAAAGAAAAGGCTATACGCTCCATGGTTAAAGGTAATATGGGTAAGTTGAAAGTTGAACAGGTTTATTCTTATCACGGAGAGAAATTTTGAAAGCATGTGTACTTTTGAGGCGTGAAAGCGTTGTAGCAACTCCTGATCCATTGCTAAGTTTGGCTTTGCTAGGGACTAACAAAGGGTAAGCTTGGGGGAGCTTGTTGACACTGTTATAGCATAATATTACTAGTCAACTAAACATGAAATAAGGGCATAAAATGAATATCAACATAAGTCTAGGGGTCTAACCGACATATTTCCACGAGTATTGGTATTTCCTATCTTTGTAGGGACTAAACAGATAAAAGCGAGATAAGAGCGTTGAAAAGCCCAAGAGTTTGTATCCCATACGATGAGACGATGTGACTGTGAGGCAACTCAATCCGAAAGGTGGACTAAAACATTCTAGAAGACACCGAGAAGACACCGGGAGGAAGGAGAACACACCAGGACATAGAGTCTGGCGATCGCCACCTCTGTTCCTGGCGATCGCCGGGGGTGGCCCACCTGTCAGCCTCTCCTTTCTAGGTCGGTTTACCACCGACGTTGAGGTTGTATCTACACCGTTGCTCAAGGTCGGTTTGATCCAAGGGTTCCTATTCATCGCCAAGGGCTATATAAGCAGACCACCTACCCCCAGGGTGAAACCCTAATTCAATCAACTCATTACTCAACAGGCTGAGGCCCTGACCTCTCCTCTCTAGTTCCAATCTAGACTAGAACACCATGTAGAACTAGAAGCCCTAGAGTGAGTTGAAGAGCAAGCGTCAAGAGAGATTTGAGCCATAGTTTCCCATGAGAGAGACTAGAGCTAATCTTGTTCAGAGAGCTAAAGCGTGGGTGAAGGGAAGAGCTGCTGAGGAAGCACCGGACCTGTCGGTGACTCCTCTACATCTTGTACCTTCGGGATCAAGTCCCATTAGCACTGGGCCTACCTCTGAGACTTCGAAGGCAGGATCAACTTCTTATTTGAGTAAGTAGTTGTTCTTATTGTTCACAACTCTTGTTTGAGTACTTTAATCTGTAGGACCCTATAGATTAGAGGGGTGACTTAGGTTTAGGCGTGGTGCTTAGACCGAGGTTGCTTGTGGATGCACCCTACATTCCAGGTCGTGTGGTAGATCGTGGGAGTGACAGTCCTGTTGAGTCCTTTGTAGTCCTCCCCTCGAATGATAGGCCAAGCAGGACCCTATTCTTTGGAGGATTGCATGTTTCGTCCATGTTTTCCTTTGAGTACGCCCCCCTAAGACAATATCAACATAGCTTACAAGGATAAGAACTAGACAACCGTAGGAATCTCCTTACCTCTTTATCCTCTCATTCCTTGATTGTTGCTCAGTTATATGAATTAGTTATATGGATTAGTTATATGCCTCAGTTATCCTCACATCATTCTCCCTGTGGATTCGATATTAAAACCCTCTCCCAGGTGAAGTGCTCACCGATATCCGTTCGCTTGTGGATTATACAAATTATAAATATTTCTGTAGGCTTAACAAATACCAACGGTGGTCCGGCGACAAAATGAACCACTACAAGATTGGTGGCGAAGGTTCTTACAAACAAAGGCGAACGGAGAGAGTCTTCGATCAAGGCGTCATCATGGTGGCAAGCGCATGCATACGGCTAGGCCGTGCCACTCCAAGATCGAGAGAAAGCAGCCCAAAACCTTCAAGAAGGCGCACCAAATACTGAGAAATACTACGAGTGGACACGAGCCTTGGCGGCTTCGGCGCTTTTAAGCCTCCACATCCGCACCGGCGGCCATCGGCGCCCACCCCATGGCGACCGGCATTACCGCCCGACCCGGCCGATGGCGGGGAGCGAGAATCACGGCACCTTCGCCGAGCCGAAGACCACCACCCATCACCCACCCGGCAAAAAAGCGGTTACCCAAGGGACTCCAGATCCAACACCAAGCGACAAACAGAACAAGGGGGCAGAAAAGCGGATGTATTGTCATACGTGGAGAAGGAAAGGGTCATTACACCAAACGGTGCCCCTTCTTCGCCAAAAGGAAAGGAAGCAATGGAGCAAACCCAAAGAAAGCTCCCAAAGGCAAGTCAACCACACTAGAAAGCCGAGCACGCCAATGCTCAACGGTCACTACGGCTACACCCCCACTAATGGCGGACACCCTCGCATCCGGGTTCCATTACCCGGCCTTCCGGTAAAAACTCGCCACCACCCCTACAATCGACCACAATATCGGCCTCGCTACAATCACCAAAGCTATATTGTTTCCCACCCACGAGCCTCGAACATACTACCTCAAGGACCAACCCTACCTCCGCCACCACCGCTACCCGCGCCACCACCACCACCGCAACCTCCGACAAAACAAGAAATCCAAACCACGGTCAACAACCCCACCTCCACCTACGAGTCATCCTCGCGCCATCACCGGAGGCTCCAACGAGGACCAAGGTAACAAGCGCCAAAGAAAGGAGCACCCGAAGGGTGCACCATGTGGGAAAGAGGGGATTACAGCTTGGCCGGTGGTCGCACATACCAATCACCTTTGTGAGCGAGGGACATGAAGCTCGGGGATTACCCCCAACATGGACGCGATGGTCGCCGAGACCAACATCGGAGGTTGGGCGGTGACAAGGATACTAGTGGACACGGGCGGCTTCTGGCCGACATCCTGTTCGCCTCCACCTTTGACAAGATGGGCCTCAACGAAGTCTGCTTGGCCCGGCGGGCAATCCGCTATTCGGTTTCGTAGGGCAACAAGTCGGAGCCATTGGAAAAATCACTCTCTCGGTCTCCTTCGGCAAAGAGCCTCATCACCGCACCGAGAGCATAACCTTCGATGTGGTCGACATGTATTACAACTACAAACGCAATCTTCGGCCGAGGCACCACTAATGCCTTCGACGCGATCATTCACCCGGCTACCTTTGCATGAAAATCTTTGTGCGTCAACGACATCATAACCATCTTCGAGAGATCGGGACCTCACGAAAGCGGAGGGGGGTAGCACCAGGGCGGCGGAACATGCACGCCCTAGAGCGGGGAGAAAAAAGAAGAAAGAGGAGATGGAACTAGAGGGCGACCCAGCCACACCCCCCGCGAGCCCCCCGTAGGTGGAGGAAACAAAGAAAATCAGGCTCTCCACCAGTGATGCCTCGAAAGAAGTCACCATCTCTGCTCTCCTAGATCCAGGGTTCCAAAGCCAAACTCACCCGGTTCCTACGGAAAAACAGCGATGTGTTTGCAGTGCTGCGGAGGACCTGCGGGGGTGTGGACCGGAACCTCATCGAGCACAACCTCAATGTGAAGGCCGGAGCAGCCCCGGTCAAGCAAAAGCTACGAAAAATGTCGATGAAAGAAAGGAGGCCACCCAAGTTGAGGTCATAAGGCGTAAAGTACCAAACCTGGCTGTCAATGTGGTCCTCGTCAAAAACCAAGTCTATCAAAGGACAAATCCGACCCTCAAGGTGGAGAATGTGTGTTGATTTCACCGGTCTCAACAAGGCATGCCCGAAGGATGATTTCCCACTTCCCCGCATAAAGCATCCTCGTCGCTTGTGGCGGGGTGCGAGATGCTCTCGCTCCTTATTTGTTTTTTCGGGCTACCACCAAATCTGGATGAGCAAGGAGGATGAGGAGAAGACCAGCTTTATTACCCCTTTCGGCGCGTACTATTTCGGGTGGATGGCGGAGGGGCTCCGAAACACGGGGTTGACCTTCGCCAGAATGATAGCAGAGGTCTTCGCGGAGGACAAGACAGTATCCGCCTACGTTGACGACATTGTTGTCTAGAGCAAGTACAGGCAAGATCACATAGCCGACCTCGAAAAGAACCTTCGCAAAGGATTCGCGCATACCCAATTTGAAGCTCAACAGCGAGGGGGATTGAAGCCAACCCCACAAAGATCCGGGCAATCACCAAAATGGA
Source organism: Hyparrhenia diplandra (assembly GCA_015847255.1). NCBI lineage: Eukaryota > Viridiplantae > Streptophyta > Magnoliopsida > Poales > Poaceae > Hyparrhenia > Hyparrhenia diplandra. Next base: position 165,477 of record JADLZK010012746.1, read on the forward strand.
GCCTCCCACAAACAAGAAGCTGGCACGACGCCTCGGCCGCCTCGCGTCCCTAAGCAAGTTCATATCAAGGTCCGCAGAGCGGACTGCCTTTCTTCCAAATACTCAAGAGCGCCGAGCCGTTCGGTACTGGGGCCTCCACAACGAGGAAGCCCGAAGACCTAAAATGCTACCTCTCGAACCTCACCACCCTCGCAACCCGAAGCCCGGCGAAGGTTTACTACTATATGTCGCCGTGTCCCCCACACGCGGTCGGTCTGCGGTCCTCGCGCCAAGGAAGTGGACGAAGGGAACCAGAGGAGACAAGTCCCAATCTACTATGTCTCGGAAACCCTCGAAGGCCCAAAGAAACATTACACTGAGCTTGAGAAGGTAGCCTACGCAGTGGTCATGGCAGCAAGAAAACTTAAGCACTATTTCTAGGCACACGAGATCACCATACCTTTGAGTTTCCCCTCGACAACATATTCGGGAACCGAGTGGGGTGTGCGGGATAGCAAAGTGGGCAACAGAAATTGGCGACCATGCAATCAAATTCGTCGGCAGAACAGTGACAAAGTCCCAGGCCCTCGCAGACTTCGTAGGGGATTGGACCCCCGACATTTACAACCAAGCGGCAAAGCTTGACCCAATATGGACGGCATACACGGGACGGGCACGGGGAGCCCTCGGTCTTAGGAATATTAGCCATCCTCATCTCACCCTCGGCGTCAAGCTCGGATCACGCAGCCCGGCTAGAGTTCCCTTGCACAAACAACGTGGCGGAGTACGAAGTGGTACTGCTAGCCCTCAACAAGTTCTAAGCAGTGTCTGCGCGGAGGGCCATCATCAGAACCGACTCGGAGGTCGTATCCGGGCGGTCGAGAAAGGCGACAAGGCCCGTTAGGCGAAACTCAAAAGTACACGCTCGCATAAGAAAAAACAGAGGCATTCTTTCTAGGCATCACCACCAAAACAATACCTGGCAGGGACAACGGCGAGGCCGATGAGCTGGCTAAAGCCGCGGCAAGATCCGAACCCTTACCACCGGACGTGTTTCACGAGGTCCTCCGCACCCGACCATCGAAGGCCAACCTCCAGCACCAAAACTCATTAACGCCATATGCAGCGATGACTAGAGGGCACCGATAATCACATTCATAAGAGGCCACTTCAAACCGCAGTCTAAGGAAGAAGAGAAGAGGATAGCGTAGCAGGTATGAGGGTACTGAGAATGATAGGGGAGCACCTTTACAAAGCCTCGTGTAACCGCCCCACTACTCAAGTGCATTTCCACCACCGAGGGGCCACACCATCCTAATGGAGGTGCACGAAGGTATCTCTGACTCGCACAACGGCCCAAGGGCACTCGTAGGAAAAGTGTTTAGGCAGGGTTTCTATTGGTCAGGGCTCAACGACGCGACATGAGAACTTTAAAAGCGCTGCGCAGCGGCTGCCGACTAACGACACACCACTCCAACCTGCGGGGCTCTAACCACCACGATACGCCCTACTTGGCCATTGCAGAGGTGGGGAATCGACCTGTCGGACCCATGCCGGCCGCACCGGAAACCTTCGCTTCGCGGTGGTGGCAATCGAGTACTTCACAAAGTGGATCGAAGCCCACCCCCGGCATCCATAACATCATACTCGGTGCAAAAGTTCTTTAAAGCAAATTGTTTGCCGCTTGAGAACCCCGATGGTCATTACGGTGGACAAGCGGCACCCGGTTCGGCGACCGTGTGAAGCCTTCAAGCAATTTTGCCACCAGTTGGCACTAAATCCCGCCGCCTCCATGAGGCACCCACAATCTAACGGCACGGTGGAGAGGGCAAAACACCACCATTTTGCGAGGGGAATCATTTCGGGGTAATACGCCAAAGCCCTAGAGGAACGTGGGCGAGGAGCTAACTCCGGTGGTGTGGTCACACCCGTTCACGGCGCGAAGTTCACCCCGTTCAAGCTCCCGTTTGGAGAGAAGCGGTGTTACGGAAGAACTCCTTCACGGTCGGCGAGAACCACCCTCGAGCCACCACCGAGCCCAAAGCCGAGCGAAAGACCTCATCAAAGAGACAAGAAACCAAGCCATCATGAACCTCCACTCCTATCAAGAAGAGACAAACAAGATGGCGAGACAAGAAGGTGAACAAGCGAACCCTCTCCATCGGGGACTTAGCGATCGATCGAAGCGTAAGCGAAGATGGCGGGGCAAGTTCGTCCCGAAAATGGTCGGGGGCCCTACCTCATCACCAAGTCCACAAGACCCGGCTCCTTCCACCTGCAAGACCTCGAAGGCAACAACCTACCACACACGGAATATTGGCGACCTCCGCAAATACTACCCTTAGCGGCGCCTTTGGTCCAGCGTTCGCAAGTTGTAAGAAACTTTTGTTTATAATTTCCGGTCTTTACTTTTCAAACGAAGACATCATGTAAACATTAGGGGCTGCACTTTTTTCCTTGCGAAGGGCGCAAAGGTTTTTAACGAGGCAGAGCCCAACTAATGCATGCGAAGCCCCCTCATACAAAGCAATGTCAAGTAGACCGCCGAAAGGGGCCGGGTGGCGTCACCCAGCCCTCATCGGCGGCTGTGACGGCACAAGGATTGGCCCGGCTCGGGCGAAGCAACCGACCTCGCCCGGCTCAGCCAAACCTCCGCTGCAAAAATTTATTTTTAGCATAACCAAAGAATCGAGGGCACCCCGGCACCTTTGACGGGGGCTCGCAAAAAACACGCCCCGCGCCCTCCGAGTATGAGCTGCGCGGAGGCAACAAAAAAGTCGGGCACCACGGCACTTTCGGCGGGGGCTGCAAAAAAACTCGCCCCGCGCCCTCCGAGTATGAGCTGCGCGGAGGCAAAAAAGAAGTCGGGCACCCTGGCACCTCTGACAGGGGCTCGCAAAAACTCGCCCCGCGCCCTCCGAGTATGAGTTGCGCGGAGGCAACCAAAGTCGGGCACCGGCACCTTCCCGACGAGGGGCTCGCAAAAACTCACCCAGCGCCCTCCAAGTATGAGCTGCGCTGAGGCAGGCAAAAAGAAGTCGGGCACCCGGGCACCTTCGACGGGGGCTCGCATAAGCCGCCCGCGCCCCGCCCTCGAGTGCGAACAGCGCGGAGGCCACCACGAGGGGCCGCGCGCCGCCCCCCCATACCACGGGTCATTAACTCCGAGAAGTACCTCCGACCGTACCGCGCACAACACCACTCAAATAAGCCAACCCCCAGCCTTGAGAAAGCATTAACTAACACCCAACAACCCTTGGCGCATTAACTCCGAGGGTACCTCCGGCCGTACAAAACAACGGCCCCCATCACTATAAAAGCAGCCCCCCAAGAAGACCCCATACAGGAACCAAGAGGCTACCAGGCAATCCGAGAGACAACAGCCACCCCATGCGGAAGCCGGCAAACCCCACGTGCCTACAAGGCACATGCAAAAATCCCACCCAGGGCCTCCCGCATCCCACCCTCCGAGGGCACCACAATGGAAAATGTAACCCACCCACCATTTTTTTGCACTCCAAGGGCTCACGCTGCAGCCAACCTAGCTGCGAGAGAACTCTACAAGCGAAGGATCTCGCCACTCCGGTGGCCCAGCGGCACCGACTCAAGCCGCCAAAGCGACGATGGACACTCTCGGCGCCAAGCCACGGTGACTCCGACTACACATGTAGTCGGCTGGGACCAGCTCAACCCTCCACCAGACAAAAGACGCGGCAAACCCCGGCCACGACCTCACCTTTGACATGGAAGTAGCGCGCCCGATAAGCAGCACCTCGCAGTGCAAAAACTGCGGAGGGATACCACAATGGAGAATGTAACATCCTCCTTAGTGATATCTCACCAAAAGGAATCAAACTCGCGAACCGAGAGGCGAAGGTGGAGGGCGGCTAGAGAAAAGGCGAGTTCGGGCGGCGGGCGGTGCTACCCACGACCACCCGGAGCCCAAGACTCCGTAGGAAGGGCATTCGGGGCACACTCGACGAAAACACCTCCGTCGGAGTACCAACCCGCGCACCAAGCAGCCCTCACGGAGGATAACCCCGACGCCGCCCCCACCACCAAGACCCTCGCTAACCCCGAGTCTGCGGATGACGGAACACGGCGAGTCGACCACTCGAACCCAAAAACCACACGGCCTCCACAAACTTCAATAGGGAACCCGGTAGCCCTCGGTCGGTCCCACCCGACCACCAAAAAGTTTGTAAACATTCGCTAAAAAAGAAACAAAATACCGCCCCCTCCCAACCTTCGATATAAATGCGAGCCTCGCTAAAGATAAAGGGGCGTCGCTGCAGTAAAAAGTTTTCCTCGCTACCTTCAACATAAATGTGAGCCTCGCTAAAGAGAATAGGGGCATCGGCTGCGGAAAAAGTTTTCCTCGCTACCTTCGATATAAACGCGAGCCTCGCTAAAGAGAATAGGGGCGTCCATTTGTGGAAAAAGTTTTCCTCGCTACCTTCGATATAAACGAGCCTCACTAAAAGAATAGGGGCGTCGGCTGCGGAAAAAGTTTTCCTCGCTACCTACGACATAAACGCAAGCCTCGCTAAAGAGAATAGGGGGCGTCGCTGCGGAAAAAAGTTTTCCTCGTTACCTTCGATATAAACGTGAGGCTCGCTAAAGAGAATAGGGGGCGTCGCTGCCAAAAAAGTTTTTCTCACTACTTTCGACCTAAACGCGAGCCTCGTGAAGAGAATAGGAGGCATCGCTGCGAAAAAAGTTCCTCCTTTTTCAGTCTGGCCAACAAGAACAAGGCGCGTTACCACGAAAAAGTGCGCCACTCCAAAGGCCTCAATACATTACAACAAGCCCCGGAGGGCACACCACTCTACAAGGCCTCGAAGGGCTCTCCGCTCCACAACAATACAAGGGCATCACAACACAACAAGCCCAAAAATGCTAGCTCCACGTAGAAGCCGACATCACAACCCCACATGCACCCGCTCGCAACAACAAACACAACCTCCTCCAACACATCACCTACCGGCTACGAAGCCGGTCGCTCAACAAACTCCACCACGTCCGTCACCTCAACATCTAAGGGAAAATCACCACCGCCTTCGGAGGCCATCGCAACCTCACAATCATCTTCCAAGTCCACCTCGAAGACGGGGCACAAGGGTCCCCACAGCAGTGGCCCCACCCGGGCCAGAGGAAGTTCACCAATTAACACCCGTCCACGATAAACCCTCCGCATGTCCCTCAGGTCCAGCTCGACAGGCTCAGCTTTAGGAATCACAACGTGACCCTCGCTATCCAGTAAATACCCTTTCAGCCCAAGGGCGATGGCCACGACCTCTTCATCGTTGAGATCCTCGTCAGGCAACAAAGTCCCAGGCCCAGTTCCGAACAAAACCCGCTCTGCTTGGCGCTCCGTAAGATCATGACTCCGCCAAAAAGCCATCGGCCATCGTATTTCCTCACTCTCGCCCACCAAAATTGGTCGAAGGACAGCCACGGATGCTTGCTTATGGCATGGGCCCAGGTCTCACCCGCGATAAAGATGTCTTGACGATTCATCATCAAAGGCACCATGTTGAGCACCCTCCGCACAGGCCACGCAGCTCCTGCGTGGCAAGTACAACGAACGAATACCTCGAGCACCAACACATTTCGAAAAAAACCTCCACCAAAAAGACCATTGGATCAAACCACCAATGGCGAAAAATGAAAAACCGGTAACACCAAGCTTAAACTTAAATAGGACCCAACGTAGCTCAGGGTGTGCGGCTCGAAGGCCCGCAGTATCAAACCACAATAAAACCATGGACACATTGTATCAAAGAAAGGCACCCTTCTAAGGCAACCATCTCTCTCGAACCCTCACACCTCGGCATCACGGGCGTTGGTGCCGGTCTCGGAGGTCGCGGCGATGCGCAGGCAGTCTCGGAGGCACGGATAGTAGAGGTCGGAGGGCCGTCGGGCTGAAGTGATGATAGAGGCATCGGCGCGCATGAAGGGTCACGGACGGAAGCGGCACGGAGGTGGCGGTGGCGGTGGCGCCAAAGTCGGGTAGCGGAGTTGTTGCAGCGGAGCCATCGATCTCGGCGGTCCCAGCGCCCACAGGCAGGGCAACCACTCCATGAGCCATGGCGGCGACAACGGGCTCTACATGTAAGCCCGGTGCCGCAACCTTGCCAAGCATTAGCGGCAGCCTCTCCGAGGCACCCCGGCTTTGAAGAGCACTTCCGCTCGACAAAGCGGCAGTGACGCCTAGAGAACAAACAGACCAGCTATGAGCTCGCAGCAAACAAAAGCAACAGGCGGAGAGCTACACTAAAACCAACAAAAACTTACCCTCTTAGCCCGGCTCGGCCTTCGCCATGTCCGGTGCGACCACACGACCCTCCGAAAACCAGAAGCCGTTTAGGAAGCGTGACGCAAAATGCTTGGCCTTCTTTTCGGCGGAGGCCCACTTTACCTCGGCCGGTGATACGCAGCCCCATCCCCAGCGATCGGGGCCCGTGGGAGCACCCGGATGGCGGGCCCCTTCAATAGCAAGCGCCGCCACACTGCCCCGAAGTTGGCTACGGCTCCCATAACGAGCCGCAACTCTGACACCTCCCGCCTTAGCCAAGCCCCAAACGCGGCGGGTCGACCACGGGAAGCGCCAGGCGGTCGAAGCGGCCCGGCGCCCGCAAGGAACTCATCTAAAAGCACCCTTCATGGTGCGCACCTCATGGAGCCACGCCTCGTCCAAGGCATTGAGGCGCTCGCTCCCGCCGTCACCTCCGCCTCTCGGGCCTCCTGCGCCTTTTTGGCCTCCTCCACGAGCTCCTCATTCCTCTTCTTCAACACCACCGCACCGGCCTTCGGATAGGCGACCTCTTTCTTCGGGCCGCAATCTCCTCCGACGCATTCTTATACTTACGCGCCTCGCGCTCCCGGGTCCTCAACTCAACCTCCATCTTCTTCACTCTGTCCTCCCGCTCAACAGAGTCCCACCCTTCGTGAATGGCAGCGCCTCGCTGTAGCACCAAGAGCTCCTCAATCTTAACTTTGATATCCTCGTGAATATCACGAAGAGGGCGGTGCGTGATCTCCCTCTCCGCCTCCGGCAGGCGAACCCGATCAAACACCCGGCCAATGAACCTCCGAAAATTGGTCTCGCGGAGATCCGGGCTGGTGTGGAGCTCCACGTCCACGTCATCTATCCCAAGCGCCTCCGCCACATGAGGGAGGGTACCATGGGTGCAGCCACCCCGAGGAGGGGCCACAGGGCGCCCGGAGCGACCTCCGCAGAAGCCTCCACCATCTCTCCGCCCTCCCACACATGGCACCTCCGGTACGGCCGAGGCTGCCTTGTGCTTTGGCGAAGAGGAACAAGCGTCCCATCCCGCGCAGAGCCCCCAGCCCTCGCGGCCTGACTAGAGGGCCTCGCCGCTCGAAGCGGCACCGCGGAGGTATCAACCTCCCGCACATCAGCATCCTCAGCAGCGTCTTCGTCGACCTCCTCTTCATCGCCCTCCCCTCATCTTCGTCTCCCTCTGAAGCCGCCTCGTCGGACCCAGAGCCGCCACCACTCCCCGATAGCTCACCGGACTCGAAAGCTGCCTCGTCACCTGGCGGCTCAGGCCTCCCCTCATCACCAAACTCCTCTTGATTTATGCGAAATCATCAAGAAGCCCTAAGCCGGCCGTCTTGTCGCTACCCCGACCATAGCCTTCAACGGCGAAGCGGACCGGCCCTCGACCGTGCTTAAGCGGCGGGGCGGTGCCACGACCACCTTTCGGCCCCGAGTTCCAAACCCCCCGCTTCCTCTTCTTCGCCTGGACAGCCTCCACATCAGCGACGGACGGCCTGTCCTCATACGCGACGCCTAGCACGTCAAACACCTTTGTTGACCCACCGGCGCGTGTCAAGGCGAGCACGGATCTTTAGGATTTTTGGAGGCTCCGGTTTCCCTACCATGTACTTGGCGCAAGCCACCGCCTCCGTCATCACCAGACGGCCAAACTCCACCTCATCGTCGCCCACCTATTCAGCAAAGTCGGGCTACACCCGCTCCAGGTCAAGCTTCACAGCCTTTAGCCCCTTCGGGGCATACTCGCCAGATTCTTCAACCTCCGAAACACCTCCTTCCTCCACAGAGGGTGAACCTGAGCCCCGACAAACTCCTCAACCAGGTCCCGCATGCAAATATGCCTCAACATGATGCACAGTCGTCCGGCACTGATTAAGCGCCGGCCCGATCTTCACGGGCTTTAGCTTGGCGTGGCAGCGCTGCGAGCCCCCAAAAAGACCCTCCTTGTAGTAGAACCGGTGCTCGGCCAATCGGCCAGACCACTTGTTTTTTTGAGCGGGGTTGGGGGCCTCGACGCCCGAGCCAGGGATGAATGTGTACACCCCGTACTGAGCCCGGAGCACCGTGGTGGCGGTCTTGCCAACACTCCACGGTTGGACGTGAACCATATGGCTCCCGATGAAGCCGTCGACATCCGACTCGAGCCCAACGGACCGACAAGCCCACACATATGTGGCAAGCCGGGAAGCACGAGGAGGTCGGTGATGAAAGCGAAGGTTGAACCTCCGCGGCACATCAAGCACCTACCGACAAACCGGGAAGCTAAGACCGGCGTTGAAGAATTCGACGAAAGGCGACCACCTCGTCGGCCTCCGGTTGGCGTCACCTCGCCCTTCGGAGGGCGCGCCAACTTCTTTGAAAAACCACTTGTTCTTGCCCGGCATCTTCAGTGACTTCTCCGTACACTTGCTCGGAGGGTACTCGAAGCAGGCAACCTCCTTCCTCTTGCCCTTTAGACGAGCACTGGGGCGATGGGGCGGCGGTCTCCTTCACACGGGCCATCACGGTAGGCACTTGAAGCTAAGTAGTCAAACCCCCGCAACTACGCAAGCACGCAACCTCCCGCAAATATGCAAGCAACCTCCGCAACTAGGGGCAGCAAGCCTTCCAAGTAGGGACCAAAGAGGCGGCAGTTCGGCGACAAAGCGAGGGCACGAGCTCCCCTCTCCCACCTATCGCACATATTTATAGGGGGGGGGGCGGGAGAGGCAATCGTGCCGGAACCCTAACACACATCCCGAAAAACACACGGCGCCCTCAAAGCGAATCCCGCAAAATCGGCGAACAAGCATCCACCATCCCAACAGTCACATCAGGGTTACCGGGCCGTAGCGCACACCGAGCAAAACCCTAAAAGGCCGAGGCCAACCTCCGCTAGGCCCACGAGCGCCAGGGGGCGTCGCTAGCAGGGCCCATGGGAGGCGGCGTGCATACCTTCCCCACGGGAACCTCCAGTGGGGGTTCGTTGCTCTGGGGCCCTCCGCGGAGGAGGGAACCGGACCTTCGAGGATTTCTTTGTTGGGGAGGGTGACCCTCGCTAGACCCGGTAGCCCTGCAGGCCTTGCTTTGGTGGGCCAAGGAACTTGATTTATGCCTAACTTGTCGGACAATGCAGGCGTTATTTGTGGAGAACCCTCCACTGTAGCCGAAGGTCGGTGAGAGCCCTCGGGCGCACCAGGGCTCCGTCGGCTCCATCGGGCTATCGCAGGAGGTGGCGCCCCACATCCCTTCGATCGAGGACGAGGTCAGGGCCACGGCAAAGCCCCAAGCGGAGGGGCGGCCAGGTTGAAGACGCGGAGTGCGCAGAGAGCCATCCAAGCGAAGGGGCACCGTGCGAAGGCCAGTCCTCCAGGCCAGGAAACCGGCGGCGCAAGGGGAAACCCTATCAGGCGATGGATGCCCAAGGCCGTGTGTGCATTTACTGTAATGCCCCTACGAGGGCAAAATACCTCTTTGCCCCTGCGAGGGTATTTGTCAGCGGGTGATCACCCTGTACCCTATTGTAAAGCACCACCCGACCCCCCAGCTTCCTATACATACCCGGGTACTGGCGCAGTGAAGGGGGTCAGTGGGTGGCAGAATTCATTGCCATTTAATCGAGTCAGAGTTCTAAATACCACCGCAAGGTTTGTCTCCTTCACGCTGGCGCCGACCTCCGACCGCTCCCCCTTCGGCATCTCTAGCGAGGGGGGAATCGGGCGGAGGCCTGCTCTTGCGGGAACGCTCCGCTGGACATCACCTGTCGTCTCTCTCTCTCTCTCTCAGGAGGCGTGGAAGCCCTCGCCCCTCCTCCCGCTACCTCCGATAGCAAAGGCCGGAGGGGCGGAGTGATCCCCATAGTGACTATGATCTAACTTTACCCTGGAGCAAACACAAGACTTAAAAAGGTTGAGAGTGTAGAGGTGATTACTAAGGTCTCGTTCTAATCTTGGTAAGCTAAGTCTTCTACTATTCTATCTAGGGACATTACTTAGGGAAAGACACTAACAGAGGATGCTCTCCCTAGCAACCAGGTCCCATTACTCCTACAAATGGGAGGTGGACTACAAAGAATCAACGACACTCACTATATATAGAGTTACTTCATATATATAGGAGCTATCACAGATCCACGATCTACCACCGATCGGAATGTTAGGATGAATCTAACGAGATACCCGAAGTCTAAGCACCATGCTTACACTATGAATATTACTCTAACCTAATGCACTAGATTAAAGTACTTAAAAGAGGCTCAGATTAGAAGAACAATATAAACAACGTTGCTTACTAAAAAAGAAGAAGTTGATTACCAAAGTAACTCTAGGCGTAGGTTAACTTCCACCGAGGTACAAGGTGTAGAGGGAGCACCGATGTGGTAGGCACCTCCTCCAAACTCTTCCCTCTCTCTACCTCTCTAGTTCTAAAGACTAGATCCTATTGAGGACTAATCTCTCTTGAATGCTAGATCTTGAGAGAGAGGAGATCCATTTGACGGACACCTCTCAATCAAGATGATAATGAATTGAATGAATTGGATATGAGCCCTTGGATCAAGGGGTCCTGCTTATATAGGGGTCTTGGATGCATCGGAGCCCTCGGATGAAACTAGCCTTGAACAACGGTTGAGATGCAATCTAGGAGGTGGTGGAGAACCGACATAAGAAGGTGGGTGACAGACAGGTGGGCCCGGGCTCGGCTGAGCGACCCAAGGGGAGCTCGGCCGAGCCCCACCTATGGCTGGTGAGCCCAGGTCTTGGTGGGGTTGCTTCTTGATCCTTCTAGAGTCTTCTTTCGTAGATGCCCATTGGAATATGCTTCGGGATACATATGCTTTGGATATTCTTTGGTCTTTTCCTGTTTAATCCCTGAAAATCATAAATTCACCAAAACTCATGAAACTCTGTCAGTTTAACCCCTAAGTCTATGTTGATGTTCATTTTATGCCCTTTTCTCATGCTTAGTTGACTATAAAAATTAAAAAGTTAACGTTATTGACCGTCAACAAGCTCCCCCAAGCTTACCCTTTGCTAGTCCCTTAGCAAAGCTAAACTTAGAGATTGAGCAGGAGTTGCTACTATGCTTTCATGCCTCAAAAGTACACATGCATTCAAACAAGAATTCTCCTTTGGATTAAAGTATACTATTCTGACTTTCAAACTTACCCATATTACCTTCCACCATGGGGCTTTTAGCCTTTACTTGGGTCTTGAGCAATTGAAAGACAGAACGATCAAGTCAAGCACTATGTCTCAAGCTCTTCGATCAACTATTATTCTGGAGTTTTTGTAGGTTTTTGAATAAAACTCAGAGATTCCATTGTATGACCCTCTCAAGTCTCTCATATGTGATATTTGTGGATCCTTACCAAGGCAATAATGGTGTTATGTCTTCTCTCTCTAGAATATGTGGTATTTTTGGAACAAGGCAGCAGTACACTATGCCTTCTCTCTCACCTTACAACTAAGGCTTATGTGGAGCTCATAGGTGGGGAGACAGCTCATACATACTTGCTAAGCATATATTATAAAGTCAAACAATGGATCTAGAGAAACGAGTCATACAATCAAATCAAGATGTGCATGTGTGTGGGATATATGTGGAGTGGATGTGTGGTGGAAGTGGAATGAATATGGAGATAGTGACTATATGGGGTATATATGGTGGTAGGGTGAAAGCCTAATTCTACTTTGCTCTTTGAAACAAATCTCTCTTTTTTGGAACTTAGAAATATTGGGAGAACCCGGCTGCACACACTCTTTTTTTTTTCTTTCTTTCTTTTTCTCCCTCTCTTTATTTTCGAATATCTCAGACATATGTCCATTTTTTTCTCTCTTTTTTTTTGAATGTAGCCCAAGTCTCTTTTTGTAACAAAAACTTCTGAGAGATAGCAACAAGAATATTGGAGTTTTATGTGGATGATGGGGTGATTGGCTAGGTGGATGACTATAGGGAATATTTTTGGTGTTCTCTCCCGGTGTATGAGTAAAAACATTTTGGGTGGATTTAGATAGGCCGAATGGTGTTGTGTACTTTCAAGTATAGAAGCAAAGATATGTAAGTTGAGTGGAATGGTGTGGAGTGTACGTGATCTTGATTTTAAAAGCATGACAAGTCTCTAAGGGTCAACAAAGCTTGACAAAACTCAATGCAAAGCAAGTAGTTAATATGTGGAAGTTTTCTAAATATGTATATATGGTTGTGGTAGGAATTCAAGCTCTATCATACAAGAACTCATCATATAGCATTTTTAATTTTTTCAAAATATATATCTCCGTAACTCTAGTATCACTAAGAACAAGATAAAGCAAACAGCTCAAACTTTCTCATATCATATCCGGTCAATTACCTAGACTTAGATCAAGCATTCGCTACCCATGAGTTTCAAGTTTAGAGTAAATCTTATATCAAAAACAAGTGTTATCAAAAAACTAGGGAGAATTCGAGGTTGAAAACTAGATACTTGAAAGGAATTACGGTGAGAGCAACTATTCATCATTTCTTTATAATCGCTTAGCGACATCACTAAAATAGCAACGGCGCCAAACAACATTGGTATTAAAATTACTATGCCACCAATAAAATTACCTATACTTCTAGCTGTGAGATTAGGTTGTCATCCGTAACTATATAACTAGAAATATATTCATGGCATAAATATTATTATAAGACTAGGCAGAAAAATAATATAAATAAATAAACAACATAGGTTCTGCAAGCGGATAGATAATTATACCAAGCGTAGCATTTTACCTAGAGTATTACAGGTTGTCATTTATATTCTCGCCACTAGGAAGGCTATCTATAACTAGAATGCGGAGTATTAATAACCCCTCTATACTATGAAATAGTAATAAACCAATAATGAATAATGCTTCTACTCGATAATAGGGTTAATGTCACAATAAAGATAAATAAAGATAAATATGATAAATGATAATAAAGATAATGATAAATGCAGGGATCAAGCATCATAATAATAAGATAAATATTCAGTAGTATTCTAGTCTAAGGAATCACATGAAATAATATAAGGAAAACTTACTAATGAGTAACTATCATCACATGGTATTGTTTAACTCTAATTAGTGCAAACATCTAGCTATCATTGTTAGCATCATTACTTCATATCATACTTAAGGAACATCAACTAAGAAGGATCTAATAATAATATCTTCATCTTCGATGTGACACCGTTCTCTGATTCACTATATGCGAGGGAGGATTATAGAGGACTCAATAGGGGTCAAGTCACCCCCTACGATCTACCACGCGACTCAAAGATATAGCGGGCATTTGCGGATATAACATATCTAAGCACCACGCTTACATAAGTTATAACACCTATTTTACACGTTATAAGAATAGGGCTATACAATCCTAAGTATGCAATCCATAATAAATATCTAACTCTACAAGACATATTAAAGCAAACAATAAACATTGCAATAGATAATATAATAAAGATGAAGCACAATGTCATAGATAAACTTGAGTAAATATATCAAAGATATAAAATGTACATATAGAACACCTTGATAGAATCGAAGTCTAAGCCTTCTTAGACTTGATCTCCTTCTAATCTATTACTATATAGCTAATCTCTCTAGAACTAGAACTACTCGAAGAACTAGGGTTTATGGCTCGGATGACTTGATCTCTCGAATTCGGATAATGATTAGAACTGAATTAGGGTTTCGGGGGGTGGTACCCCTCCTTATATAGCCCCATAGGATGAATCTCAATTTTCGGATCAAACCGACTTCATTGGACAAACCTAGATGTAACCTCTAGGTCGGTTGGAAGAAGGTTCCAAAAGTCTGGACATGTTTCTCCACCATAGGGGGGGCCGGGCGACCTAGGCCCTCGGGCCGGGCAGCCCGGCTTACTCGACATGTGGGCCCCATCTTCGGGCGTGATGTTTTCTTTTGTCCTTTAGGTCTCTGAAATTGATACTAATGCTTCTGTTTCGGTCCTTTTCTTTCGTTTCTCAATTTCTCCTCTTTTCTAGATCCATCCTACAAAATCTGGGTATGCAACAAAACTCGTGGAATTCAATAGTATAAACTCTATCTTCCGGTGTTCTTGTTCTCTTTTGTTCTATTTATTTATGGTAAAAAGTTGACGTTATCCACCATCAATAATTTCCATTTATGAGGATTACTTTCAGAGTTCATTTTAGTTTGGCAGAAAAATAACCTTTGTTGCACTCCCTCTATTTATTTATTTATTTATTACAAACTTAAAGATCACACTCTACTATATATAGCCTAAACATTTATTCGGTTTTCTATGGTTATGCATCTTTTATTTCTTTCCAATAAAGCAAACATATCTAGCTAATTGTAAATAAGAAAGAGGGGAAGGAATTACTTATCTTGATAAATGGGGTTGCACTCCCCAAATTTCGGATGTTGACATAGTCAATAATCTTTAGTTGGAGCAGACGCACAGCCAGTTGATGTCCTTCCTCTTGTGGAGCATTGATGATGATGGATATTGAGGCGTGCTCCAACAAAGTGGATAGAACATCCACTTGCTTTTTAGCTCTTCTTGGTCATTCTAATCTGTTGAACTCAAATAGACAACAAAGCTCGTGGAATGATTAAGTATTAGTGGTTGGTCACTTAGACCTCGTTGTCTAGAGCTTTCTAAGATTTATCATGGTTTTTTTGGTAGAAGTTCAACTAGATTTCTCAATATTTATGGATTTTTATATCTTTATATGAATGCAGAGAACTATGATGCAGAAAATATAACTAGATGAATTTTTATACCACCACAGTGAATATCCTTGCTTGGGGTTTATGCCACAAGATTTTTCACATGGGGCTTAGAGTTTTTTTTCAACGCAATGCGGCAAATAAATATTTCGTTTTTCTTTCTAATGCGGTAGAGATGTAAATATGCTAAAGAAAAATGATTATGCGAAGAAAATAAATATGCTATGCATTGTTGGAAATTAAATATGGATAACTACCGATCTTACCTTTAGACGAGGGTTCGGTGTTTTAAGTCCTCCCGAATAGGACTTCTTACCTTGTTCACTTATTGAGTGTATCATCTTGTTGACGAAGAACTAGGGTTCCACGTCAAGCACACCAGGGAGGGCCTTGGATGCTCCACGAAGGTTGCACTCAACCTTAAAGCGCCTAGCACCGTGGCGTGATCGGCGGCGAACGATCGGAGATCGCTAGGGCGATGTAGAGCTCGATGATGGAGGAAAACCTCGAACGCACCTCCGGAAGACCGTCGGGAGGACGCACGCGAGGGGTTGCCCTAGGGCCGGCAAGGCCGCCTAGAATGCCCGCGAAGTTCATGGAGAACGTCGACCGAACAGCAGGTAGAGGGAAAGTTGACCTACAAGCAAGACGGTAGTAGATGTGTTTGTCGATTGGATGTAGATGGGATCAAATCGGCCATGAACCTCTTTATTATATAGAGGAGGGTGGTCTTATCCTTTTTAGGAAACCATCCTTGGACGTTTCCAAGCTCCAAAACCGACCTAAACATGATTGGAAAGAAATCGGTCTGGGATCGGGACGGGACCGGCCGACGCGTGTCGGCCGGACGGCATGACACATGTGCGGGCCGGGCGGGCGGATCGCCGA
Organism: Hyparrhenia diplandra; assembly: GCA_015847255.1. NCBI lineage: Eukaryota > Viridiplantae > Streptophyta > Magnoliopsida > Poales > Poaceae > Hyparrhenia > Hyparrhenia diplandra. Next base: position 181,350 of record JADLZK010012746.1, read on the forward strand.
TCACCGGCGTCGGCCGATTCAGAGAGCTCGGAATCATGCCGCCTGAGCGCTGTGCCGACTAGACCAGCGTCGACGGACACAAGACCGGACCGCGCCTTGGAGAGATGACCGGACGTAAGCAAGGGCAGTTAAGCGTCCGTCGTTTCGAGAGTCCCCGAAACGCGCCTCTTTTGACCGTGGACCAGCGTTGGGTGGTTGACCAGGACACACAGTCGCCCGGCGTCCAGTGTTGGTCCACTTTCGGATAATCCTGTTTTGATCTTCCTCCAAAATTTGGCTAAGTCCGAATTTTACTACGTCCTTTGGACTAAGCCAAATTTGGCTAAGTCGGGATTTTACTATGCCTTAGACCAAGCCATTTTTGGGTGTCAACACATCTCGATCTTGACAACCATTTTGTGTCCTCGAAAAGGTGATTACGAGGATGGCGTCACCCATGTTCTTTGCTTGCCCATCATTTTGAGGTGTGAGCTTTGATAGTGGAGACCGGCAAAGATCCTCGTTTAGTATGCATGTTTGTGGGTTCAAGACATTCACTTGTATGTTTTGGGAAGTGACGGGCTCCTCCACATTTTGCTTAAAGTATGTCCCGCTTGTAAAAACAAGGCAGAGATCAAGTGCATGGGCTCTGTTGGTGGAAAAACACCAACAGAACTAAAATTTTGTTCATTCCTGTCTAACCTTGGGCACATTGAACAAGATAAAGTTTTATATGTTCATTTATAACAAGGGTGATAAGATCGGTAAGATGGGCATGAATGTAGCACTTAAAACATTTTGATAGAAATGTTGAGTGATCAAAAAGAGTGGTGCTAGGAACAATTAAAGAGCTAAACATGTTGAGTTAATTAGGTTGGATCAAGTAAGGTTGTAACTCAAAACATGTTTGACTCTTTCATTTATGAGCATGCCATAATTAAGGAAAAGCTCTTTAAATGATGACAACTCACCTTAAGATGTTACCTTTATTATTAGAGCATGGCGGCATTGTAATACCTTATGGTGGTCCTTTCCTACGCTTGAAGGTTCCTTTATTTGGCTTCGAGTGTATCTTGTTCCTAACTTGTCTCCATCGTTTGCATTGTCAGTCTCTTTCTTTCTCTTTTAGATTGTGCTAGGACCTTTTTGCTCCTCTCATTGTTTTATTTCTGCAGCGTTAGTGGACAACACATACCCGAAGGAATACACAAGTAATAGCGGGGATAGAGGGGGGCATGTGAGTTGGAAGAGCAATTTGGATCATCTTTAGTGGATTTGGTCTTCCTTCTCCATCGTCCATCATCCTTGAGTTTGTCCTTGAGTGAGTACTTTTGATTGTAGATTTTGTTTATGGCACTCCTCTTATTCCTCTTTTTGTTCATAAGGAATTCTTCTATCCATGAGTTGTGTCTTCCTTGTGCAAGTTTAGGTCTCTTTGCTTTATCTCGGTGTGAGTTCATCTCGGGGCCTCCCCCAAGCTTATTCGAGAGCTTTGTTTTCTGTAGGGGTTAGTCGAATCAAATATACCAGCATCTACTACAACATAATATTGGCTCGAAATCAACCTAGACACCATGTCTAATTTGATTTAGGAAGGCATTTTAACCTAAGCACCACGTTTAATTTAAAAAGCCAATGGAAACAAGATCACCACTCTAAACTAAGCACCATGCTTTATTTAAGAGATGTATGAAGATATTCCAAACCTTAGCATACTATAGCGGATAAAGGTAATATGAAAGCTTTATAGAGATTTACTCAAGTGGAGATGAAAAAGTATGATTGTTATTTAGCACATTGAGCATGTCTTGAAGGTAGAGACAACCAAATTAATGTTGCAACATTGCAAGAGATGTTTTGCCAAAATGAAAGTGATTGAATGTTGCATGATTGGTTGGACATACCTCGCATTATCATCCCTCATTTTTTTTGCTCCGGACACTGAATGGTTAGTGACAAAAAATACCCGAAGGAATATTTTCACAATTATATGTCTATGCTCATTTCACAAGAATGTTACAGTGAAAAGTAAATGCTCATGTCATCTTTCACAAATGCTTGTTTTAGGACAAAAGCTCGTCCTTGGAAAACCTTTGAACTATGATTCAAGATGGTGAAGTGGTTTCCCCTCCAACACCAATCTATTTCAAGATTCATGCCAACGGGACCTAGAATATTTATGATAGATGAACGCATCCACAACCACCCTTTCAAAATCTATAAGAGGAGGGAAAATGAGGGGTTAAAGATCTCATGTATGGCAGTCATAGAGACTAATTGATTCAAGAGATTTCTTATGTGAGCATGGAATTGATGAGGTGTCGATGAAGTAGCTTCCATGCTCCGATGTCATCCTCCTTCTCAAACTCAAAGGTTGATTCTTTATGAATGTCTAAAGTTTCCCTTGGATTGATGTTTCTCGGGTGATATTATCTAAGATCTCGTCTATCCATTCAATGAGTAGCACATAGGTTTTAAAAAATCCTCTAGCCATTGTTGTTGCTCTATTTGGTCTTCCTAGTGGTCTTGATGACTCTTGTGCTTGGGTTATCTTAGTGGATTTCTAGGATCATTATGAGTCTCAAGGGGAAGAGCATCCGAGGATTCATTAGGGTCAAGGATGGGTTTAGAGATGGGTCGTGGATAAGTCATCTTGTCTCGACATAGAAGGGGAGAAGATAAGATTGTCTTCTAGATGGCTTTTCTCTCCTTCTATCACATCTCTTGACATGCCATCCTTAAGTTTCTCCCAATGCCCTTTATAAGAATAAGGATATTTTCTAAGGGACTCCTCCTTAAGAGAACTGAATTGTATTCACTTAGAGGTCTCTTGTGTGGGCGAGAGAATTTTGGGATATTGATGATTCGGAATGGATAGCTAAATCTTGGGATTGGAATGGCTGTGAATTAGCTATCAAAACTTCCTCTTCTTGATCGGAAGATGATTCCTCCTCTTCCTTAGAAAGAATGCTAGTGGTGTATCCATAGATTCTCGATCAAGGACAAGTCTTGCTTTTCTAACAGATAGAATAAGGAATGACCCTCCGGAGGCCGCACTAAGGTCATCTCGCATCATATCATCCTTGCTAAGTGTTCATGTTTGTTAACTGCTAAAAGAATATGAAGGATTCTGTAGCGCACGTAACACCATCATAGCTTTTCCCTAGGTGAGTATTCTAGAGTATCGTATCCACGAGGGAAGCTAATGGTAAAGAATTTTAATAACTCACAATCATGTATCTCGCTAACTTAGCAAACCATCTAGACTAAAAGAGGGTAAGTGATAAACAATACTATGAAAGCATAAAATAATAACATGCCCTAAAGAATACTATGATAAAAGAGTAACTAAGCTAATCAAGAGGTCAACGGGAGAGATCAAGGTTCCTAAATACTTCTCTATTACTTTGGTTCTAAGATAACTAAAGTATGGATAGGTATAGCAATCATACACATATGCACTTTGGAGCAACAACTGCCTTTCCAACTCGAGAAAGACCGAGAAGAAGTAGTTGGGGAAGGTCGCCAAAAGCTCTACGAACATCAACCCTAACGTGGTGGATTACAAAAGGCCTAAGTAGTGTCACCCCTAGGGCTACCAACTAACCGGAGGATTGAGCGCAACCTCAGGTAACCTATAGTCTAAACACCACGTCTATACTATAGATTACTACTCTAGCTACCTCGAATAACTAGGGCACTCAATACGAGCAAAGATCCCATACCATGATATAAATACTATACTAAACATATATATGGAAAGCATAAAAGTAAATAGAGAAGATAAATAAATATTAAAGCATAAGTCTTGTAAAGTAAAGATACAAAGACATACCAAAACTCGAAGACTATCCAGAATCGGAGGCCAACTCCACTCTCTCCCTTACTCTTGACTAGATCTAATCTAGATCTAATTTACTTCTAATCTTCATGTCTAATCTACTTCTAATCTAATTCTAATTCTCTAATCATTGAGAGAGAGGATATCCTTACATTGGGACACCCTGCAATCAATCGAACGAGAGATAATGAATTAGGGTTTCGAGGATGAGCTCGCCCTTTCTTATATAGCCTCCTCGAATGAATCTCAGCCCTTGAATCAAACCGACTTGATTGGACGGCCAAGATCTACTCCTTAGGTCGGTTGTGGGAAGCTTCCGAAGCTGGACACGTGGATCCTTAGGGGTGGTGCCTCGGCCCCACATAGGGTGCCGGCCCCACCCGGGTGGAGTCTAGGTCGGTCTTCGTGAGTTGTCTTCTTTTGTCCTTTAGACCCTTGGAATTTATATTAATGCCCCTGGATTCGGTCCTTTTCTTTTGTTTATCATTTTCTCCTCTTTTTTGACTCTCTTCCTGTTTTTTTGGATTCTTCCCGCAAAACAATGTATGCACCAAAACTTATGGAAATCATTAGTAACAATAATATCTACCTAGCATTGATCCTTAGTTGATGGTATAAAACATATATAAAATTGGTCAATAACTACCATCAACATTAAGACCCACATAAAAGTGTTGAAGAAGCCCATGGTCCGGAAGAGCAAGGTCCGGACCCGGTGATAAGGAGAATATCATCAACATATAAACATAATATAACAGATTGCCCCCCCCACCATATCGATAATACACACACCTATTAGTTTCATTAACAATATAGCCAAGCATTAGTTAACGTAGTGTCAAACTTCTCATGCCATTGTTTAGGAGCTTGTTTCAAGCCATACAAAGACTTTAATAATTTACACACCTTCGCTTCTTCACCTTTTACTACAAAGCCATCGTCGATCCATATAGATCTCCTCATCCAACTCTCCATTAAGAAAAGTTGTCTTCACATCCATTTGATGAATGATCGACCATATGACAAGCCAAAGATAGTAGTGTTCGAATAGTGGTCATTCTAGCAACAGTGAATAAGTATCAAAGAAATCTTCTCCTTCCTTTTGAGTGTAGCCCTTAGCTACAAGCCGAGCCTTGTACTTGTCAATAGTACCATTCAGGTCTAAGCTTTTTCTTGAACACCCACTTACAACCGATTGGTTTATAAACCAAAAGGTAGTTCGGAGAGCTCCCAAGTTCCATTAGAAAGAATCGAGTCCATCTCACTTTCAACGAACTTCTTTCCAATCATGCGCATCCGGAGATGCATAAGCCTCCGAAATAGAGGTGGGAGTATCATCCACAAGGTACACAATGAAATCATCACCAAAAGATTTTGCAATCCTTTGTCTCTTGTTCCTCACAGAACTTCATTGTCATCCTCCTCAAGTGGTTGCTCAAACGACTCAACGGGAGACCTCGATAGGTATAGTAATATCGGGGAGCTAATTCAAGTAGAAAACTTAGCATTGCTACGCACATCTTTCATAGGAAATATATTCTCAAAAATGTAGCATCACGAGATTCAAAGATAGTATCAACATGCATATCGAAACTTCAGATTTTACTACTAAAAATCGATAGGCAATGCCGTTGTGAGCATATCCAAGAAAGACACAATCTACCGTCTTTGGTCCAAGCTTTACGCTTCTTATTAATTGGAACATTGACTTTCACCAAACATCCCCGTCGCAAGTATGAAAGTGATGGTTTCCTTCCAACCCATACCTCGTATGGTGTTGTCTCTTTTTTCTGTTTGGAATTCTATTCCAGGACATGACTCTGATCCCAATATAGCTTCCCCCACCATGCCTTAGATAAACAAAAGGTGTCTAACATGGCGTTAACCAAGTCAAGTGCGATTTTTCCTCTCGGCAACCCCCGTTTGATCCGGGTGAATAGGGAGGTGTCCTCTCATGAATAATACCATGTTCGCACAAAAACTCATCGAATATTATAGGAAAATATTCACCACCACGATCGACCTTAGACATTTAATTTTTTCTTTCTAGTTCATTTTCAACTTCAGCCTTAAAGATTTTAAAGTAGTCTAAAGCCTCATCTTTAGTTTTCAAATGAAGTAAAATATAGCAATATCTAGAAGCATCGGGTCATTAAAATGATCCTAGGATGCTCTAAGGGATTCTCATTCTAGTTGTTTAAAATTTATAACCCTGTTCCCAAAGGCTAACCACTTTAGAGATGGGAAAGAATTTTGAGCAAAATTCAAGGCATAGGGTTCCCCAATCTCCATGCAAACTTCCTATAGTTCGATTGTACCAATGTCTAGCTCTTCCTGTTAAAGAGAACGGAAAGACCTTCCATTGTAAGGTTTCATCCGACATACCACGATGATGCAAACATCCACAAGTATTTAAAAAACTCGTAGGTGTGAGTGCGGGTTGGCGTTGCCTTCTCCCAAGAAGGATAGTTTTTGAATCAAGTTTATAAAATCCGGACTGTTGGCATTTCTTAGCATCATCACCGTGATAGATATATCCTAGCAATGTCACAAAGAAATGCCGTGGTATTCTCGCAACGTTTATAGAACAAGTCCGCAAGTGCACGGAAATACCATTGTAGCATTTCACCGGAAGTATTCGGTTATCGTTTATTTATATTTTCCCAAAGGAAGGCATGGTGTAAAAGTCTCTAACATGAACATGGGCAAGATAACATGATCAGTATAATAGACCAAAGTTCATAACAAGGATGAAACATGATAAGTAAAGGATAACTTGACACACACACTCGAGCAATCTTTATGGATAGAGGTACTTGAGAGAGAATAAAGAATAAAAAGAATAACCTAAGCTAGAGCAGGCATATCCTATATAGTTGTGCAAAGAACAAGTTAATGATCATACAAGCTATACGGCCGGAGTAAGATGGACAGTGGAGATGCCCTCAACCGGTCCGCGCCCGATAGACACTTTAAAACTCCTACACAATACCCGGACGTGGAGGAGTACAAGGCAGGACAGGGCTGTCACCACCGCCACCTACCTCACTACCGTAGGGCACCATCATATCCCGAAGGCTCCCGTGCACCCGGGCTCCATGCCCCGCATTTTCAAGGAACTACCCACATCCCCCTAGGACTCGACCCTACGGATCACCGAAGCTAGAACATGGGCAAACCCAAGGCACGACGGACCGCCATCTAAACTCCATGTTATATATTGTATGAATGATTAGGATAAGTTCTATATGATGGAATCATAACATAGAAACTATAGTCTAGTTCATATGCCAAGATTATGTCATGAAAAAACTATACTCTAGTTCTATAGCACAACTATAATGATAAGTAAAGAACAAGAACAAGATGAAGAACATGACATTGATCAACATGAAGAACATTGTATTGATCTACCAAGTACCTTCAAGATGTTCTTGATCTTCTACATCAAGCCTTGCCAAGCTCCTAATACTAACCAATAAAAAGTAAAAGATACAAGTGGAGGGAGAGAGGCTCTTGTGTGGTGTGTGTGTTTAGAATGGAGCCCTCCCCATCTATTTGTAGCCTAGGATGGTCGGGTTTTGGCGTGGGTAAATAAAGAACCCCGGCACCGCCTATGCATGGCGTCATGCAACCGACGTGAGAAGTTTGGTCCCGAGAGGCGGTGTTGGGGGTCCGGCCGCCGAGAGAAGTTTGGGCCCGAGAGGCGGTGTTGGGGTCCCACGGACCGCCTGCTCCATTCGCGACCGACTTTCGTAGGTGGGCTTGTGGGCCGGTCCGATCATAGACCCGAGGGTGCTTTGGTCCATTTCGTCTTTGAGTTGGGCTTTCTCTATTCCCCTTTGATTGCGCATTTCTAGAATGTGTATTCTGCTTTGTGCTTTGTTCTTTACTTCATGCATTTCCGCTTGTTTTCGATGTTTGTCCTGCAAAACATGTTTTCTCGAGAAACAAGTGGAACTAGGTTATAGTATATGTATATGTGTCATAAGTATGCTTGTTTTCGGGATTTGGACAAAAATTGTCGGTATAAAATGGTCGATAATGACCACCAACATGGAAGTAGCTCATAGCCGGTGTTAGGATAGGCTATGAAGATTCTAGTGGTTTCTAAGCATACGCCGTGGGTTGGGCATATTGATAGATAGGAATGGAATTCATAATGAAAAAAGAAAAGTAAAAAAGTGAAGAGGTAAAAGGATAAAAGAATATGATACAAGGATAAGCTAGCTCCAAAGTCAACTTAGCAAACCGTTTCCCGCAACGGCGCCGTAAAAGCTTGTTGGTAGTTTTAAGACGCACATAGATAAGATACGCAAGCGCACCCGGATCTTTGTTATAGCTTTCACCCGGAGGGTTTTTAAATATCGTATCCATAGGAAAACGTGTGAGGGTGACTACGGCCTAACTTAACCCAGCAAAAGACAAGACTTAAGAAGGTTGAGAGTGTAGATGTGATTTCTAAGGTCTCTAGTTCTAATCTTGGTAAGCTATGTCTTCTACTATTCTATCTAGGGACATTACTTGGGGAAAGACACCAAATGAGGATGCTCTCCCTAGCAACCGGGTCCCACTACTCCTACAGACGGGAGGTAGACTACAAAGGATCAACGACACTCACTATATATAGAGTTACTTCATATATATATATATATATATATATATATATATATATATATATATATATATATATATATATATATATATATATATATATATATATATATATATATAGGAGCTATCACGGTCATGATCTACCACCGATCCGGAATGTTAGGATGAATCTAATGAGATACGAAGTCTAAGCACCACGCTTACACTATAAATATTACTCTAACCTAATGCACTAGATTAAAGTACTAAAAAAAGAAAATCGTAGATTAGAAGAATAATATAAACAATGTTTCTTACTAAAAGAAGAAGTTGATTACCAGAGTAACTCCGGGCATAGGTTAACTTCCACCGAGGTACAGTGACATAGAGGGAGCACTAACAAAGCCCAAGCACCTCCTCCAAACTCTTCCCTCTCTCTACTTCTCTAGTTCTAAAGACTAGAAAACTGCGAGGATTAATCTCTTGAATGCTAGCTCTTGAGAGAGTGGAGATCCATTTGAGGGACACCTCTCAATCAAGATGATAATGAATTGAATGAATTGGATATGAGCCCTAGGGTCGGGGGGTCCTCGCTTATAGGGGGGTCTTGGATGCACCAAGCCCTCGGATCAAACCGACCTTGAACAACGATTGAGATGCAATCTAGGAGGCGGTGGAGAACCGACATAAGAAGGTGGGCGATAGGCAGGGTGGGCCGGCTCGGCGAGCTCCCCTTGGGCTAAGCAGAGCCCCACCTATGGCATGTGGGCCTAGGTCTTGGTGGGGTTGCTTCTTGATCCTTCTAGAGTCTTCTTTCGTAGATGCCCATTGGAATATGCTTCGGGATACGTATGCTTTAGATATTCTTTGGTCTTTTCCTGTTGAATCCCTAAAAATCATAGATTCACCAAAACTTGTGGAACTTTGTCATTTTAACCCCTAAGTCTATGTTGATATTCATTTTATGCCCTTTTCTCATGCTTAGTTGACTACAAAAAGTTGACGTTATCGACCGTCAACACACGCGTCGCTGAGCAAGTGCGTCCATCAGGTCCGGACTCTACATGGTTCGGATGAGGAACCCGACTCAGTCCAGATGGATTTGAGGTCTCAAGATGCCTTCTCGACTGTCGGGACTATGACGGCGCATGGTGGGACAAACTACTATTCACTTTCGGTCTAGATGCTCCGAGAGATGTATGTTGATAAGAAAAGGGAATAGGACCGTGGATTTATAGTCGGGGATGGGGTACCGAACATGGCGGATCACTTGTTCTTAACCCTAGTAACATACCGTTGTGATCCAATGATCCACAATCAAACGATGTGACATGTGTCATGATCCGGGTAACAGACCGACGCCGATGGTCCGGGACCGAGTCACTTGGTCCCACGGTTGGATCCCCCGCAAATATGAGTAACGGTTGGAACTTTGAGTGGCTGCCTATATAAGTGAATTGGCCGGCCCTAGGGTATTCCTCTTAGCACTTTGACATCGCTAACATCCCATTGAGCTGAGAATACTCCCTCCCACTCATCTCTCTTGCTTGCTTGCTTGCATATTCCAAAGTGAGATTGAGTGATCCAAATGCTTGTACTTGTGTGTTTGCATCTAGTGGCACTTGGGGATCGATTTGCTACGGTTTTTCTTGTTACTCTTGGCATTTGCCAACGCCTAGACGCTTTGGAGCAGTGGAAGAGTGTTGGCAAGAGTGGTGATTGTTCTTGGCCACCTCTCGGTGATTTGTGAGGGGTTCTTTGTGCCTTCCCGGCGGAGTGCCAAAGGCAACTCTAGTAAATTGCTCGTGTCATTGAGTTACCTCACTAGCGGTAGGTTCTTACGGCGCCGGTGGTGGCTTGGCTTGTGAAACGCCAATGAGACCGGCTGAACCACGTAGTGTTGGTCGACACAACGAGGACTTAGCTTGCCGGCAAGCAAGTGAACCTGGGGATAAAAATCATTGTGTCTCTTGTCTCCGGTGGTTGATTGTTTGGTATTTGTTTGTTGAATTGTGATTGAATTGGGTATCATCTTGGTGGTTGGCTTCATCTCCTCTCCAACGTTGGTGTAAAAGATCATCCCTCTCTTGTATTACATTTCATAATATATCTTGTGTAGAGCTTGTAGTTGTTTAGCTAGTTGAATACCTTTGCTAGTTAGTGTAATTAGTTCTTGCTAGCTCATTTAGTATAAATTAATGACTTAACCTTTGTGTGACATACAAACATCAATTAACTAGAATTGTTGGACAGAAGCTTGCAACACAATCACTAGGCTAGGCAAAATTTGCATTACGCCATTTGTCATACTAATCAAATTTTTCTAGGGCTTTTGTAGAACTTTTTAATAGGCTATTCACCCCTCTAGCCAATTAGAACCTTTCAACGACCTTGAGGCTAAGGTCACAGGAGAGGTTGGTGGGGGACGTCGTGGAGGCGCGACGATGATGGAAACCCAGACGATCCGGAGATGAAGGAGCAAGCCATTAAGTCGCGCTCCTAGCGGCCGCAGCATTCACCTTGTAGGCTAAGCGGCGACCGCTCACCGGTTTGCTATCGGTGAACGATTCTCCGACACGCATTGTTTCCTCGTTTAGGGGAAAAATAATCCTCACCTATTTTCCTTTTGGACATTATCTTTTTGCGTGCTCTTTTTGGACATTGGGCTGTTTGGATCCAGTGCTAGAGTTAGTTTGAGCTAGTTTGTGCTCAACTAACCTAAAAGGATCCAAACAGGGAGGGTTAGAGTAAGGCTAGTTGTATCTAACCCATTAAAAAAAAAACTAGCCCACCCAAGAGGTGCTAAAGTGGGCTAGTTCGATTAGGTCCACTAAAAGTGTATTTTCTCTCTCCCTCCTCCCACACCAAATGATTAGAAAAGGACATTTAATGTCAATCTAACCCTCCATCCAAATAACTCTAGGGCTAGAGTTAGTTTAGAGCTAGAGTTAGAGCTAGTAACTAACTCTAACTCTAACTAAGTTAGAGTATCCAAACAGACCCATTATCTTTTTGCGCGCTCTGTTCGGCACATGTGCAACTATTTTCATTTTCGCGAGCTCCAGAGACTTTCAAATTTGTCAGCTATTGCGTGCGTAACATTCTCTTTAGCTTTTATCATTTTTTTTCCTTTCATAAACCAATCATTCTGGAACATGAAAAAAAAAAAAAATGGGTGGAGAGAGAAATAAAACTAATTTATCTTTGTATACTACACAACAAATTCCATATGATGACACAAACTTGCATAACAAGTTACTCCCTCTGTCCCAAAGCTATTGTCGTTCTAGCATTCAAATTAAGTACCAGAAAGAGTGTCGTTGAGGCCATCTATGCCTATAAAAAGACACTGCAGCTAGCCTGCAACTAGCCTCAGCTAGGAAGCCTGCCCAGCTTTTATCCTCAGCTAACAGTGGTGGCAAGCTCTCATTGCTCAGTTCGTCCAACAATAATGACAAGCGTAGGGACATGTAGGCTCTTGGTCCCCTGCCTTGGTACTCCCGCAGGATGCTAGAGCGACCATCTTAATGGAACGGAGGGAGACGTACATAATAACTTTGCAAAATTTGTGCAACTATGATATTCAGCATCTCTCGTAACTATATGATATTTAGCATCTCTATAACTATGATAAAATTTCATAGAACATCCATTTTGCATAACAAGACTCCACGAGGGGAGGGCGGTGGCGAGAGCGGGCGGCGGCGCGGTGAGCGCGGAGGCAGGCGCGAACGGGAGGCGGAAGCAACCAGCAAACACGCTCCACCAGCTCGTGTCCTTCATCCTTGGGGTTGGGGCGTCTGCCGCCGCCGTCCTGCTCTTCTTTCCTGACGACGGCGACGAGCGGAGTCCGGTGTTAGGCCCGGGGCGACGATGAACGACGCCGGAAACACTGGACCTCACCGGAGACAAGAACAACACACGCGAAAGTGGAAGGCACACAATGAACTCAGAGCTTTTTTGGGCTGCAGAAACGAGGCAGCGTTTTCTGTTGTAGATGAGTGAATAAATACATGAGTTTACAAAGCAAAGAGACTCAGTCACTTGCTGCACGTCCTGTGATCAGCGCAGCCATCCCTACGCCCACGAGAGCGCTTATGATGGAGAGCTCATGTTCATGGCAAACTATTTTCTGCCACTACTACTAGGCACACGGCAACCACATGTTAGCGCTCGTGTGCATGCATAACAGAAATGAAACATGCATAGGTTAAAAATAGCACAAGGCTTATTCCAACAAATCTCCTCCAAAGCCTTGCGCGTCTGCTTGAGACTGACAAGGCCAAGCTTAGCACGAAGTTCACAGAAGCGTTCACGCGCTAGTGCCTTTGTCAATATGTCCGCCAGCTACTCAGCAGTGCCGATGGTGGCAACATTCACCCCTTCCTTCTTCGATGCATTCACGAATGAAGTGATATCTAGTATCTATATGCTTGCTGCGATCGTGAAAGACTGGGTTCTTACTCAGCTGAATGGCAGACTGACTGTCAATGTAGATCTTCACCGCGCCTTCCTTCTTGCCCTTTAGCTCAGACAGGAGGCGCGTCAGCCACACACCCTGGCAGGCAGCAGTAGTCCCTGCGATGTACTCAGCTTGGCACGAGGACAGGGCCACGACCTTCTGCTTTGAGCTTTGCCAGGTGATGACATTCTTGCCGAGGAAGTAGAGGACGCCGGAAGTGCTCCTGCGGGTGTCAATGTCCCCAGCATGATCACTGTCGCTGTAGCCCACCAGATGTGCGTCCTTTTCCTTCCTTTGTGTAGTAGCAGCCGTAGTCCAGAGTGCCGGCGATGTACCTCAGCACCCTCTTCACAGCTACCAGGTGCTCGGTGGTTGGAGTCTCCATGAAACGGCTCACGTAGCCCACCGAATAGGCCAAGTCTGGCCTGCTGTTCACCAGGTACCGCAGCGAGCCGACAATGCTCCTGTATGTTGATGGCGGGTGCGGTACTCTTCTTGCTCAGCTTGAGGCGTGACTCCATGGGAATGTAGCTGGGGTTGCACCCAGCCAGCCCGGCGTTCTGGAGGATCTTCGCCGCGTATGCGCGCTGGCCCAAGGTGATGTCGTCCGCCGACTGAGTCACTTCCAGGCTAAGGTAGTAGTGCAGCAGCCCCAGATCACTCATCTGGAACATGGCCTTCATCTGCGACTTGAACTCGTCGATGTCGCAGTTGCTGCCCCCAGTGATCACGAGGTCGTCGACGTAGACTCCCACGACAAGGCGGCGTGCGCCCTCGCTGCACAGGTACACAGCATGCTCAGAGTCGCTGCGCCGGAAACCGAGCCTTAGCAGCGAGCTGTCCAGCTTCGCATACCAGGCACGGGGAGCTTGACAAAAGCCCGTACAGTGCCTTCACAAGGTGCAGCACCTTGCCTTCTTGCCCCTTGAGGACGAAGCCCGGTGGCTACTCGACGTAGACCTCCTCCTGCAGCTCGCCGTTGAGGAAGGCTGACTTGACGTCCATATGGTGGACAGCCCAGCCCTCGTTCACAGCGTACGCAAGGAGAAGCCGTGCGGACTCCAGGCGTGCCACAGGTGCGAACACCTCGTCGAAGTCGATGCCTTGCTGCTGCACGTAGCCTTTCGCGACCAGCCAGGCTTTGTACTTGGAGATGATCCCGGCTGCATCCTTCTTCGCCTTGTACACCCACTTGAGCCCAATGGGTCGGATTCGAGGTGGGGGTCGACGAGCTCCCCACGTACCGTTCGCCTCGATCGCCGTCATCTCGTCGAGCATGGCATGGCGCCAGCACTCGTGCTTCTGCGCCTCGGTGAAGCTGGTCGGCTCGACGTCGCTGGCCAACAGCAGGTGCTCCTCTAGCTCCCGTTGTGCAAGGCCAGGTGTCGATGAAGGGCCCAGAGCAGCACGTTGTCCAGCAGGCAAAACCGTAGTGGTGCATCATCATGATCAGCATCCAGGTCCGCCTCGCCTTCAGGTGGCGATATGCAAATTCCACCACTCCTCCTGTATCCTGTACAGGAGTGGTAGGCGACTGCAGCCTGCCGCCGTGTGATGCTGGTGAAGCCGTTGGAGCTGGTGATGCCGAACTGGACGTTTTGGCTGCTGCAGGTGCTGTAGGTGAGGAAGTCACGGTGATCACCTGGGGCAGCCCTGCACTGGTCTCCTCAATGTGAAAGTCGTCCGCAGCACCAGCAAGTTCTCCCCTCGTCAAAGACAACGTCGCGGCTGATGTGAACCCGCCGTGTTGATGCGTCGAACAGGCGGTACGCCTTGGAACCCGCCTCATACCAGACGAAGATGGTGCGCCTGCTGCGGTCGTCAAGTTTCTTCTGGTTCGGCGCCGTCAGCTTCATGTGTGCGACTGAGTATGAAAAAGCACTTGATAACTGCACGACAATGCTAAAAGGAATTAGTCTCATGATATAGCACCTCTATGAGTGCACGGCAACAGGCAAAAGAAATTAGTATTTAGTCTTAATTAATCTGAATTGTGAAATAAACTGAAGGAAACCATATGTGCCACGGTTGATGGCCAAATGCTCAGCCTAGATAGATAACCACAAAATGTTACGACAGGGAATCATAATCCTAAATGAGGCAGTAGTTAAGCAAAAAAAACGTGGTAAAAATTTAGAATAACAATTAACTAATGGATACATGACGAATCGATGTGGTTACCTGATCATGAACCCGTCGATTCGGATGCTGTGGAGGAAGAGGCGTTCAGGAGAGGCGGAGCTGCGACGATGAAAAGGGGCGACGTCGGCGATGGGGGCGGCGCGGTACAGGG
The DNA here is from genome assembly GCA_015847255.1 of Hyparrhenia diplandra. NCBI lineage: Eukaryota > Viridiplantae > Streptophyta > Magnoliopsida > Poales > Poaceae > Hyparrhenia > Hyparrhenia diplandra. Next base: position 196,518 of record JADLZK010012746.1, read on the forward strand.
GTGACGTTGAGGATAAGGTCCAGGTGGCAGGATGATGCGGCGTGTGGGCTTGGACGTGGCAGGAATCTGCTGGGCTGGGACGATCGGACGTCCGGGACGAAACGTACTGTGGATAAGACAAGTTTAATAGTTACGGCAGCGGCCCGGGGGCGTGAAAATGACCTGGTGGACGAAGCGCCCGCTCACGGTCACTCGCCCGCAACTAGATTTTGGATGCCCAACAACACGCCCCTAATCACCCTTATTATACTTTGCTCAAGCAGTGATAGGTGAGGAGGAAACGGTCACGAACTGTTGATCAACAGTGGAGTAAAGGTCTCTATAGATTACAAAAGGTAAAGGTCTCATAGATAACCCCGTTCTGGTTAGGGTTGAGGAATTTTTCCTCTGGTCTGCTCGCCCCTCGAGAGATCGCCGGAAGGGGAGAGGAGGTTAAGATTGCCGAACTGCTTGAGGCCTCCGTGGGGGGTTCGCGCCGCGGGATCTGCGCCGCCGTGTGATTTCCGGAGGTGGTTTCTGGCGAGGCGGAGGCGGATTTCGCGGCTCGGTCGGCTGATTCGGCGAGGCTGGGGCGCGGGGGCGGGCGATCGGGCCACTGGAGCTGCGCCCACTGGCTGCACGCCATGGACGGGATCGACGCCGGCGAGGGGGCGGCCGCCGCGCCGCCGCCGGAGATGTCGCCGCAGCAGCGTATCGAGCAGGTGCGCCGCGTTCTCCTCGCTGGCCAAAGTGTCTACCCGTGATGTTTCTTCCCGCGACCGCGTGCTGGTCTGGTGTAGCGCCGCGGTGGTTGCCGGCCGTGTGCTGCTTTGGTATTAGGTCCCGTGGCGGCGGGTGATATGGGATTGTGAATTTTTTTTTTTTTTTTTGCGGTTCATGTCCGCGGGACTTGTTGCTGTCAGTTGGTTGCTTGCCTTGCCTGTTGCCATTCGCTTTGCCGGCGCGATGAAGGTGTGTTTACTGTGATAGAAACTGTCGGCGGAGGAAGTTTGGGGGTAGGTACTTCAAGATGGGCGTGGAGCGGATGGATTCAGAGGTTCGTCGAACCGATAAAAAAAATGAATGAATCAAATGGGCCCCTTGTGCAACCCATGACACAGTAGAGGGACGATGGATCAGAACCACCCGAACCAAAGGATCGAGTGGATCGACCCTTGACTGCGGCCGCTGCCTGCTTCCGGGCGCCTTCGCTGCCACACTCGAGCTCGGCGCCCCATCCTCCACCATTGAGGAAAGCGTGCTGTCGTGCTACCATCCACGGTGCCAAGAGCTCAATTGAGGCTGCCACGGAGTAGAGTAGAGAGAAGGCTTTGTATAGAAAGCAGTTGGCTATTATTGGTGGCGGTGTCCAGGAGGAAGGAAGCGGGCAACCAACGGAGAGGAGATGAGAGCAGAGCAGATTACAAGCAGTCCAGATCGACCGGCCGGCCGGCCGGCGACCTGTGTGGCGCGGTGAGTTGACCGCCCAGACACTGCTGGGCCGTTTGTTCCACCCACTTGTGCCGTTGTGCGTCGGGGGTGATGGGCTGTCTGCACAGCTGCACCCATGAGGGAGGCCATGGTTGGTCTGTTGGTGTGCGCCTCTATGATCTGAACAAGTAGTCTCGACTGCAATCTAGTAAGAGCAAGCCGCAACCACAAGCCAGCAAATTTTGGAGCTATCTGTAATAACTATTGGGCCCCCATTGGATCAGCAACTCATACAAATGGAGCAATCGGTTCTCCTCGGCTAATCATATGGATCGTCGGATCGATTGCGGTTCGGTCCATGGATCACCCACCCCCCATTGCGATAGGTACTGTTTTCTCATGCTACTAGGGCGCGGAAATGTTGCTGGACTTACAGATGCCACTTTGGTGCTATATTCCTTCTTATATACTACTTCATATAAGAAATACTACTTCATATAAGAATGTGCCATTTTTTTTTCCTTTTGATTTATTATAAGATAAGGATGAGAGACTCTTCAGAACTAGGCGTCTTCTTTAACTGTGTTGAACAGAATCAGCTATATGGTTGCAATGATATGAGCTTCACTTGATAATTAATTTAATCGATTCATCAGGGCTTTTAGAAATTTGCTGATGCACAGCATTGCCCTCTTCCTGCAGAAGCTCATTCTCTATGGAGTACCTGAAGAACAACTGCAAGAGCACCAAGAAGGCCTAGTCGATGCGTGGAGGAGCACAAGGAGCAGATACCTGATATTGTGAGGCATATCTTGTCAGCGGGCACTGATATTTCAGAGGCCCGAAAGGCCTCAAAGAAGGACGCCAGCAGCAGCAGCAATGGTGATGCATACAGTGAGAGAGTTTGTCATGGCTGCAATGGTTGATGTTAAAAAATGAACCAGGAGCAATGCTTAATGACCTGGAGCGTTCCAATGCAGGGGAGCGTGCTGTCTGTGGGTCTGTCTGGGGGACACAATGGCGTTGCTTATCGCTGCGGACTTGCGAGAATGACCCCACATGTGCAATTTGTGTCCCGTGCTTCCAGAATGGCAATCACAAGGATCATGATTACTCTATCATGTACACAGGGGGTGGATGTTGTGACTGTGGTGATGCAACTGCTTGGAAGCGTGAGGGCTTCTGCTCAAAGCACAAGGGGGCTGAGCAGATCAAGCCTCTTCCAGAGGAGCTTGCGCGTTCTGTAGGACCTGTTCTGGATGCCCTCTTGCAGTTCTGGAAGGAAGCTGTCCCTGCTGGAACCACCCCGTGCAAAGGGTGGTGATAGTAGCTCGAGCAAGAGGATTGCTGAAGAGTTGACAACTTCTATCTCTAGGATGCTGCTTGAGTTCTGCACACGCAGGTAAAACCTTCTTAGTTTTTCTGTCTCTAAGGATCCGTGAGTTCCCTGATATGTTAGATGCATTAATAAGATCAGACAGGTTGCTTGACAAGAAGGTTGCCAGAAAAATGCATGAGTTCCTATTGAAGCTTATCAGTGACCCTGCTTTTAAGTATGAGTTTGCCATGGTTTTCATACGCTACTACCCTGGCACATTTGAGGAAGTTATTAAAGGTTGTAACGATTCACTACTAGAAGACTATCCACTGATGACAACTTTTTCTGTGCAAATATTCACTGTGCCTACATTGACTCCAAGGCTTGTGCGTGAGTTTGATTTGTTGGGTGTCCTCCTTGGATGCTTGACAGATCTGTTTCTCTCTTGCATCGGTGAGGATGGACGTTTACAGGTATGCGTATGTTTCTGCTTTTTATGGCTCAAAGAATTTAATGCTCGTGTGAACCAGCTTCTGGTATGTTGGCATATTCTATGAGTTGTTTGTAAATTTTAGGCTGACTATAGATTATTTTAATTATGCATCTATCCTGCTTATTCTTGCATAATAAATAGCACAGCCACTCAGATAACTGGGAATGAATTAAATGGATAAATCATAAACATTTGAGGACCAGACCCTTGTTGGTTTCTTGATGAGATGTGGCATTGGATTGGAAAAATATTCATAATAAGACAGATTGACTACAATTCTGTCATTTTATATGTCAACTTAATGCATTGTGACTTGTAGAGTGCAACTTTACTTTCTTATGGTCATGGGATACCCTTTCTCACTTTTTTTTTTTTTTTTTTTTTGACAAGACCCTTTCTCACTTTGTTATTTGTAGACAAACAAATGGGGAATCTGTTTGATGCTTCTATTCGATTACTGGATGATACACGCTATGTGTTGAGTCATGAAGAGGTCTCTAAGCATGTTGCTTATGAGAGGCCTGATCTAACTAGGTCATGGATTAAGCTCTTATCACTTGTGCAAGGAATGGATCCTCAGAAGAGAGTGACAAGTATTCATGCTGAAGATGAGAACGAGCATCTATCTGCGCCCGTTTGTGCTGGGGCACTATCTTGGAATTGTCCAGAATCTTCTAATGAGGGGATCATTTTCTCCTCCTGATCAACATGAATCAGCTGATGTGACAGTTTGCTCCACTGCGATAAAAGGGGTGGAAAGTGCTGAAAATCAGCGGCATGCAAAAGTTGGGAGGGTCTCCCAGGAGAGTTCTGTATCCAATTTAAGCAGCAGAGACAGCTCTTTTGTGCTGTGGATTGCCATCACCTGCTGCCTGGTTAATTCTTCAATGCCTGAAAGCTATTGAAAGTTGGCTCTGGCTGGAAAATGATATAGCTCTGAGGAGCAAACTGTCATCCCTTGATGTTAGCAGCAGTGATTCTCACAATTTTATGGCTTCGCTTGAAGACCGTTGAGTTCTCTTAAGGGAAACAGTTCAAATACAAAGATAGGCGTGATGGGTGTCAAGATAAATGAAGGATCACAAATGGATTGTACTGCAGATTATTATGAGGCATCTAATTCTCCTGTTCAAGATCAAGGCAACCGGATGCAGATTGACCAAGAAGGGATGCCTCCGGTTAGTAACAGTACAGGCAAAGGGAAGATGCATGACAGCAGCAACACTACAGATGTACAGTTGCACCCTGAGGATGCCATTACTTATATTCTGACTGATGGTAGCATTTTTGTATGCTCATCCAGATTCAAGAATCGAGGAACTAGGAATACTCAATACAAGAGGATGGCCTCAAGTTGTCTTTGATGTCAGTTCACAAGAAACATCTTTCCATATCCCTTTGCACCGTATGCTTTCGTTACTATTGCGGAAGGCAATGCAGAAATGTTTTGGAGAGGATGGACATTCAGATGTGCAATCCAATGAGTTCTTTTCTCCGATACTTAGAGGTTGTGAGCCCTATGGGTTTGCTTCAATTGTTATGGAGCATCCACTGAGAGTGAGAGTATTTTGCGCAAAGTGTACGTGCTGGAATGTGGCACAAGAACGGTGATGCAGCTATCCTGAGTGCCGAATGGTACCGCTCTGTGCAATGGTAATTCGATAATGATCTCATGTCAATTCAATGTTCAAATATTAGACCTCATGTCAATTCAATGTTCAAATATTAGACTTCATGTCAATTCAATGTTCAAATAATAGTGCTGAAATTATCTTGTTGCCCCCATTTTCAGGATTGAACAAGGTTTGGAGTCGGATCTGTTTCTGCTTCAATGCTGTGCTGCCCTATCTTCTCCAGGGTCCTTTGTGCGGACAATTCAAGAGCGATTTGGTTTGTCCAGTTATACGGATTTGGGACTTGCAGAGCAAAGTTGAGTAAGCCCAAAGCTGCTTGTCTGTTTCTGTTTCTGTTTCTGTTTTCTGTTTCTGTTTCTGTTTCTGTTTCTGCTTTCTATTTTTCTTCAATTTATGGCAATACCTTCCATGTATAGTATTTATGGTTTGTTGTGGTCACTTCTGTTTCCATCACTACCTAAGTAAAGTATGATTGTGACAAAAGTTAGCACAACTCATTCCGCCTGCCTTGGCGTCTTCACATCTTTTTGGCTATATATTGCGATACTTCTGTCAGTAGATTTTCTGTCAACACGAAAAAGGAACAATCACAACCATTTCATTTGTTTCTGCCTTTATGAACTGTGATACTCAGCTTGGTATGGTGTTAGAGAATGGTTTGGTTTGAAGTCTTTACTTCAGTGCTTCCATTTTCAAATTTGAAGTATATGTGCTCTCGTGAAGAAATTGAAGGTTGTGGCACTGGGATGCTATAAGAGTGTGCTGCCATGGAACTCCTTGTTGATTAGTACATCAGAAAGTTTTATTTCCTCCCGAAGCTGGTTGGTAGGAAACTAGGATAAATCCTTGTTAAGTAGTACTCCGTCCGTTCAAAAGTCCACGTCGTCTGAGCAAATTGGATTTTTTTTTCAGATGTCTTCATCCCTATTAGGTGGCCCTCCCGTCTTTTCTCGGTCTCGCGATGCCCTCGTATGTATTGCGGGTTCATTACCGCACCGCTCTCCCGCTATCTCTTGTATGTATTTGTTGTCTGCTCTTTTTTTTGAGACCCAGTTACAGACGCCAACCATTCATACACGAGCGCACACTCACCCCTATGAACGCATGCACGCACACCCTATCCCTATGAGCACCTCCGAAGAACTGAGTTGGACCGCAAATTTCGAGATTGGCAAAGTCACCACAGGCGCCTCGCTGTCAACGGGCACGCCGCCTACCTGAATGCTCGTTTGTCATTCGAATAATCTGCAGACGCAGAGCAACAAAGCCACCGGCCCACAAGCTCCACCTTGCTGCCGTGCTCCTGCCGCCGCGTGACGGCGTTGGCTCTCTGTGCAAACGCGTCGCTGCAAGCCGTGGATAACCAGCGATTCACCGTTGGCGCTGAGGATGAGAGCTCGTTCATGGATTGAACTGGGCACTAGATTCATGCGACAAAGAAGACGATCACTAGGACACGAGTCCGTGAGTGAGGCTTCGAATTTTCATCGATCATGGGAGATTTTGAGCCGTTGCAAAACTGATCAATTTTTTTATTGATCTATACACGTGCGGGAGATGCAATTGGAGCTGTACGAAGCTGGCCGGTTTTGATGTCGTGTGGCCAGTGCAATTTGGAGTTTGGGGGAGAGGCATGTGCGGGCCAGGAGCTGAGCTGGAGACGGCGCGTTAACAGAGTTTTTGTCTGTTAGTGCGTGGTTATTTCGAAAACTGAAACAGCCATTGTTAAGTAAAAACAACAGCGATTAAATGAATTTTAGCGATCCTCCTGCCCCCTCCTTGGTCTCTGTGCGTGAGGCTAAAAAAAACAATTAGGACTTTCTAATGGAGGGAGTACACGAGATGACGAGAAAGTTTTAGTGTCTCCAAAATCTGGTTGGCAGGAAAGTAGGATACCATGTACTCAATCTGTTATAAACGAAGTCGCACCAGTTTCCGTGAAATCCCAAAAAATTATAGGTCCATTGATGGCAGTCACCCCCTTTTGTATGAGGTCCCTGAATCTGTGCCATCAAACTTTCTAAAATTAGTCAGTTGTTTAAGATCATACGGTATGCTATGCTACATGCATATAGTCTTCACAAAAGGTATAACTTTTTTATTAGTATCAATTGGCATTATGTTAGGGAAACTATTAGTCAAAATCATTTCTTTGCCAGGCACTGTGTTACCGTGCTGAGCTAGAAGTTGGAACAAACAAGGCATTTGGATTCTTCAGCAAGCTTACCTCGGGTTCCGTGTTGGCAAGCTTACCTCGGCTGGCGAGGTTTGGTTTGCCCAGCCACTCTAGTGAGGCTAGCTTGCTGGAAAACCAAGTGGCCCCTAAAAAAAAAAAAATCTTTATTCATGAAAGAATGGAGATAGCATTTAGTTGTATTCAAATTCAAAATTATCTGCTGGGTTTTGACGTGGTCTTTGTGATTGGTCTTTGTAATCCATGACATCAAAACAAGGTCTAAGGAAACACAGTGTCCTTGCTTGTTTTTTTTTGTCTTATCCACAGACTAATCATTTACTTACATTTTCTAAAACTGAAGATATGTGATGCCACATTTGACAATATCTTGTTTCAGGTTTGAGTCAGTTCTAATGCAAGAAATGTTGACTTTTCTTATACAATTGGTTAAAGAACGTCGTTTTGTGGGCTTTCCACAGCAGACAACTTGAGGAGAGAATTGATTTACAGATTAGCTATTGGAGACGCCCACTCATAGCCAAATCGGGTCAAGTCTCTTCCTCGCGATCTTTCGTCAAGGACCAACTTCAAAATGTTCTGGATTCACTGGCAGCTTATTCTAATCCATGTGGCATGAAGCAGGTACTGTCCTTCAATTTATATAACATGTTTCTGAAAATAATGCTAAAATGGAGGATTAACATAAAACACCATCACAGGGTAAGTATGTACTCCGCAAATCATGCTGGAAAGGAATGGACTTCTATCACCCCGCTTGGAATTCTAGGGAATTGCAAATTGCTGAGGAGAGATATTACCGTTTCTGCAAAATTTCTGCCCTTAATACTCAGCTACCTCGGTGGACTCATGTTTTTAACCCCCTCAAAAGTATTTCTAACATTGCAACCTCGGCGCTGTCCTTCAGATTGTTACCGCGCCGTTCTTTTTATGCTGTTTACAGTGATGAGTCATCGGCATCACGTGCCTCCCCGATAATATGTGTTCTTGTGACGAGTTTGCATCTGCTTTGGTTGGCACTTGATATATGTGAATCTGAAAGACAGATACATGCTGGTCAGTATGGCATGGACGTGGTGCAGCATGATGATGAATCATGGGTGGTTCTGTCGTGATACAGAAGGGGCTTTCCCCATCTTGACTTTACTCCACTGAACTAGTTTTCCCAATGTCTGACAAAAGTAAAGAAAGAAAGCATGTTAACTCTGCTTGTCTCGTTAATGCACAAATACAAAAGAAGAAAATGATGCCACCTTTTCTGGATCCAAGTACTGTAATATCCCATCTCTAATTGAAATCTTATTAAAAGAAGTTTGCCAAGTTAAGTAAGTGAGTGCATGGTTACATTGAGACAAATGGCCGCATATAGTGCCTTCTACACCTGATCATACCAGTACCAAAGAAAGCCTAGGGATCTTCTTCTTCAGATCTCCATGGAAAAGAGCAAAAGGCGCCAACGCCAAGCTGCTGTTATGGTGTAAGATCTTTATTTGCAATATTCACATAGTTTACTATTCTTATCTCTCAAATTCAGTCTTAATTAATTGTGAGATCTTTTGTACAGATAGGGCTTATGAGAATTACAGAACTTTATCACTTTATTTTTATTTACAAGGTGCTAGTTCTGTGGTTTCCCTAGTTAGATGTTTATTTGTTTTTTCAGCCATCTAAATGCCTACACTCTGCACTTGGCTCATTCTCTTGAGGTTCCTGAAGCTACTGTGCTGACTCCTTCCCAGCAGCTGACTCCTGGCACTCTCCAACTTTACACTAAGCACAATTTTATTCTGTTGTACAATATTTATTTAGGCGAAGATGAGTGCAGAGCAGACTCAGTTTGCTGAAAAGCTTTGAAGTCATCAGGAAAAGCGAGGGCATGACGCGTTACTATGTTGGAGACAGATGTGTGTCACAGTTCAACTGGGTTGTAGTACTGAGTCACTGCAGTTTGCTCTCTGTGCCGGGACCTCAGATTCCAAAAAGCCCCTCTGTGCTACTTTTAATTCTTCTTCAGGTAATCACTGTTGCAACATCTTGCTTTTATCTTGTGATGCTTCGCGGGTCTTACAGTGTGTGATGTTCTTTTCTGCAGTATTTTTGGTGTATGACATTTTCTGACCTATATTTAAAAACACATGTTAATTCCACTTATTTTTCTTTTGTTACATGCTGATATATATGTTAAAAAGTACCATAAAATAATCTTTTGCATTAGTGTGTTCTATAATTCAGAAGTCACTCGGCTTGCAACCTTTGTTGAGATGGGTAATCCATCCTGGGAAAATCCAGCTCTAGCAAACAAGACTGGATCTCAGTCAGGGAAGACTCAACTGATTCCTCAGTCTCCTGGTTCTTCCACTTCTGAGGAACTTGTCAGCGGATACAACAATGGGAGCATCATTTGATATAGACAACATGGAAGTTGATGCCTTTCTTGAGATTTTCTAATGAGCAAACTATCCACTGATTAGATTATATATCATCTTTTCCTCTAACTGGGCATAGCAACAGCAATGCAGATGAAAATGTCTCACTTGAGCGAAATTGGGGGCGAGACATTTACAGTTCTATAAATGAGTCTTATTTACGGTCCAGCAATGCACATATTCAGGATAGTGACTAGCAAAATAGTTGCCATCAAATACTTTCTAACATCACAGTTGATACCAAAGAGAGAACTACGAGGAAGCAAAGCGTTCAGTGCGTTGGGAACGCTATGTTAGTTGCCTTTCAACGCAAAACACCGCCATTCTTCTCTCGGTGCGATGCTTAGCATATCAAAATCTTCTACGCACTCTGTAACTACAAAGAAACAGATTTGGTCCTGTTGATTGTGATGGCATCCATATATCTTTCTTGTGGGACATGCTGTGCATCAGGAATGTCATGATCGAGAGATTGAAATCTCCTTGAAACAAAGGTATGCCGGAGTGCGGGACCACTCATAACATACCATTTTTGTAACTGTAATTAGTCTCTACTAGTTAGGAAATAGGTATTTTACATTGCGCCCTGCTGGTTGGTGTTACATTTCAAGTGGAAATCTTTCAGTTATAGGATTTCAAATTCACAAAATGGTTAATTTATAACCTTTAGATGATTCATTTAATTTGTCGGTATAGTTGATTGTTT